>CAODLS012095523.1:0-14040 GCA_948243855.1 Flueggea neowawraea
ATAAATGAATGAACTTACAGCTTCAAGCATTTTGACCTCTTACAGTTGCAGCGCTTGCAGGATGCTCCAACATGCTCAATTTTCTGCCTGCAATGTGCTTAAAACAAATCAAACAATTTTTTTTAAGCAATTTCAGTTCTATCAGAATTTGGTTACTTATTCATATATACCTCTTTGTTTTGGGACTACTAATGCCATCGTCTTCACTTCCTATTGATGTTTGAATAGCATTTTCCAAAATTTTCACATACTCAAACAAATTAAAGACAACAATCAGATCACTTCCCTCAGCACATAATAATTTTGCAAACAATTGATAATACTTTAAAAGAAAACAGAGCGTCGGTCAAATGAATGTCGTCATGTCCCTTACAACGAGATAACACAATCACGTCTTCCCTGAGACTCATTGTACTCGTCTTAAATCCATTTCCATCTGAAACACACATGAAATATATACGAAAGTGATTAAATAAGATTAATTTATAAAAAAAACAGTTCAATGTGATCATCTTCCATAAATGGACGCACATTGTCCAATCGTGATAGCCTTTTTGCTTTTAGCTGAATATCCAAAAGACATCCATTGGCGCATTTTCTCAGGATTCATTCCACCACCATCATCTGCAATCAAAGAATTAATTAGAATCTGCATTTGTTTAATTATGTATAAACCGCAGTTCATTGATACGTCTAACCAAAACAACAGAGACGCATGCCCTCGACAAGTATCATCAGACAACCATCCTTCTCATCCTTTTCACTGAAACACAACTCAATCCACCCATTTCCTTCTCTACAGAAAACCAAAAACACTAATCACTACACAAAATAAAAACAAATCAAACAAACAAAAATAGTACTAAAAACCCAAAGAAATCTGAATCTGTTACCATCACCAGTCTCCCAAACCCAATTTCGCTTCCGCTTCCCCACCAAACGCCTGAACAGGAAGCGATTTTCGCGATGGGGAAGAGGCCAAAGAGGGAAACCATGCCTGAAAGCACTCGTCTTAGATCTGGTACTTGAAGAAAGAGAATCTGTGTAAGAAGAATTCAAATGTTGTGAAAGAGAGAGACCTAAGAGAGAGTTTCAGAAACCGCATAAAGAGAAATTGAATAGATAGGAAATGAGAGGGAGGCGAGAAAAGAGCGGGGCGAGAGAGAAAGGCCGTCGGAAACAAGAGAGCGGGGCTTGAGAGATAAAGAGGGTCGGGGTTGAGAGAGGCAGAGAGAGAGAGTGTGTGTTAGAGGAATTAGGGATTAGAGGAATTGGGAAGGTGAAGTGTATCTGTTGGAGGAAAGGGAGAGCTTCCGTTGGGCCAAAAGCCCAAAGGTTGCGACGAATTGATCCCTAAATTGCGACCAATTCGTCGCAAGACAAAATTCTCTTACCTGATAAACCGCCCAAAAATTTCTACTATCAAAACAATTTCACTTTGCCGTGAATTGGTCGCTAAATTTGCGACCAATTCGTCACAAATTCCAATTTAGCGGCAATTAGTCACAAATTCCAATTTTGCGACAAATTGGTCGCTAAAATTGAGACGAAATTCGTCACAAAGTATATTTAATATTTTAATTAATTCAAAAATATATTAAATATTTTCAATAGAATTTTCTTTAAAAAAATTACATTTATGTGAGCAATTACTTTTTTAGACAAATTTCGTCGCAAAAAGAAAAAATAGAATTTTCTTTTAAAAAATCACATATTTTTGTTCAAGATATTTTACTTTTTGAGATGAATCCGTCGCTATTTCCAGTTTTGGGACGTCGCTAAAAATCGTGAAAAACAATATTTACGGAAAAATAAATATTTACAGTATTAATTCTCAATTATTATGCTATTTAATTGTTTCATTAAAAATATTCAAACTTTTAATTAAAATTAGTATCACAAATTAATTTTTTGTGAATTTCACCCTAGTTTTGATCCTTTTATTCTAATTAGAAAATATTTTATTCTAATCAATTGCTAGAAATTATTACCCTAATTAATTTGAAAATACGATTTCTAATTAGAATAAAAAGAATCAAAACTTGGGTGAATGTTTAAGACATATAACATTACGAAAAATGCCGAGATTGGGTAGCTCAGTTGGTAAGCACCCACATCTATGACCAAGAAGTATTGAGAACCTCAAGGCCTTCATATTTTTATGATTGTTATTGGGATTAGTATTTCCCTTTGTGAGACCAATAATGAATAAATATAGGAGTTTCCTTTAAAAAAATATTACAAACAATTAATTTGTTATATTAATGATAACTAAGAGCTTGAATATTTTTAAGGAAACAATTAATTGATAAAAAAATTTACAATTAATTAATTAATTATGGTTTGCGACGAATTCGTCGCAAGTTGTAATTTTGCCACAAATTCTTCGTCGCAAAAATAGTGAAAAACAATATTTAAAAAAAACCAATATTTACCGTATTAATTCTCGATTATTACGGTATATAATTGTTTCATTTTTTCAACAATGGAGATATTTAATGAAGTCATAAAATCATGTTGCCGACAAATCTAGACCGTAAGTCATGTTGAATTTTAATTTTTTTTTTGTTATACTTTAGATTAATATTCAAAAAGTTGCGACCAATTCACAATTTCATCACAATTTTTTGCGAGGGTCCCAAATTTTTGCTACAAACTGTAATGTCGTCGCAAAACAATTTTTTTGCGACAAAAAGTCTTTCCTCGCAATTTTTTCCGACGAATGTATGTTTGACTTTTTTGAGACAAATTCGTAGCAAAAAATTCAAACATACGCTCCCCGCCGTTTTGAGCCGCCATTGCAAAAAGTTCGTCGCAAAACGATCATTTTCTTGTAGTGATATATAATATGCTATATTAAAATACTATAAACCAAATACCCCATGTTTTATCGCTGTATTAATAGCTCCACTCTTCAAATTCAATTGTTATTGTCTCTAAACAGCCAAAACGCTAGATATTTCAATATTGTTGCCGTCCTTAAAAACGTGTCTACATTATTTTTTTTGCGTTGTTGGTCTGCTTCAGAAAGTATAGACAAATCTAGAGATTCGTATATTTAATATTTATATAATATATAGATTTAAAAAAATTATATAATATATATCGATAACTTTCTCTTCCAAAGTCTGCACAGAAAATAACTTTTGTCTCTCGACTAGCATTGTGTCTAGCTGTTTAAATTAATTGAACAACTAATATAAGTCTATACAGAAAATAGATACAATTTATCCTGTAATAGACTAGCAATTAAATATCACATTTTGAGCAAATATAAATGTAATTTATCATTTACAAGTCTAAGGCAATGTTTTCTAGAATAATATCGTCAAGTTAGGTTCAAATTAAGATAAGATGACATATAAGATAAATTGGAAATGTATCAGTTAGTTCAATTTATTTGTTATTGTGAAGTTAAATCACGAACTATGATCATCCATACAAGGATTACGTAACAAACATTTTACATTTGCAAGTTAACCTATAACTTATTAGTATTGAAGTCAACTTTAGTATCAAGGAGTGTGTATATATATAACGGTTCGAGTTATTAATTTCGTAAACACAAAGAAAACATGACAAAAATAAGATATAGTTAAATATTGGTCTTACAAACAAACCACAATTAATATTAAATTTGGCCGAACTGAGATAGACTCAAGCCAAGGTGTAATTCTAGTACATGTAATTCTAGTTTTGTTGCAATTGGAATTGGACAAATTATGCTGATCGAAGATGTTTTGTTATTGGCGTTGGCTATTTTCTTCTCGAAGGAAAGGCTTTATAAACAATAAACAGAATAAGGCCCATATATTTTAACATGTAAACGGTTCGGTCCACATCATTTTAAAACAATGATATAATCATTGTTTAGGATAAGTCGACAACTAATTAACTAGCAATAAAATTGAACAACTAATCTATAATAATTCAACCAATTTCATCGAAGAGAAATTAAACTGTTAATTTGATTATTCTGAAAAATAGAACAAATAGGTTCAGTCGGGTTCAATCAATTTAATGCACTATAGTTTGATTTTTTTATTTTAAATTTTCCAAATATCGTTACTGTAATTTAGGGAAAGAGGTCTTTTTTTTTAAATTACAAGATGTATAAATAAGCGAAAATACTTACAGATATGTTTTTTATTTTTTTTTTCAAAATAGTTCTTGGTGTATTTTTAGTTTATTTTATTTTTTAAAAAATATTTTATATTGTATTAATTTTTTATAAAAAAACTAAAACCATATTTTTGTAATTATTTCATTTTTCAGATACATATATGTGTATATTTATAGTATATTTTTTCTTTCTTTCTTTTCATTTTTAAGAATAATAATCCTTTTTTTATGAAGCACAATAGTGATATTTATAAATCCATAAAAGGTAAAAAGTCCCAAGTCTTCAGAGAACAAAACTATGCAATCCACAAAAATCAAATCATAGAATGTTAGAAGAATTCCTGGAGAGCTACACCTAAAAAAACAAGGAAAAGAAACTACCAGCAAACAAAGAAAAGAAACTACAAACAAACAACCCAAGCTACAGGGAGATCAAATATAATTGAAAACAAGGCCCGTTTCCCTAAAAAAAAACAAAGTGGTAATTACGCTATATTTGGCAATATTTATTCTATACATCGGCTTTTGTATATCACAAATTCACGTTTCAATATTTTCAAGTTCATAAATATGTATTTTTAAATTCAAGAATTATTATTTATATATTATATATAAGTTATATATATTATACATATATAACATGTATACAGCTTATATATATATAATATATATATATATAATATATAAACAATATATAAATAAAATATAAATACATATTGTTATATAAACAATGTATAAAAAAATTTCTAAAACCTAAACAAGTTACAAATAAATCTGTCAAAATGTAATTTTGAAAGTAAACGCACCAAAAACAAACCTTGCCCACAACCTCCTTTACTCTTGCATCTAGGCTTATTCATCTGACCATTTGGTACCATGGACTCCTTCTCTTGTGAACTATCCACCTCGGCACTGAAGACAACATGGTAGCATGAAAAAAAAAATCATCCCTCAACCAAAACTAGCCTAGATGGGCATTCCATCTTGGGGGAATGGCCCGAAGCTAAGTGTCGTAAAATCTTTCGATTGAATTAGTGCTAGAATGTGCTACCACTTCATATAAAATATCACAAAACTTATCTATATGGTCGAGCTTACCGCACTAAAAGCAAAAATCTAGAAGACGCTTACATCGGTTCGCCCAAGAACTTGATCCATTTGGCTCTAGAAGCTTCTTCGTCCTTATCAAAGATCATTGACATTGAACCTAACTTTAACCTGAAGAAAGTTCTTCCAAACACCTTGGCCCTGAGGTTGGTCCATTTCCAAAAAAGAGCAATGTCATTCCCAAGCAATTTTGCCATTCTTCGATTCCTAACCCCCACAAGCAGATCATGAATTTGCACCCAGAAATCCATCATGTCTAACTCGATACTTAACGGGTGTTGTCCTACCTCCATCAACCTCATAATTAGTATTTGATTATCGAAAGACCATGGTCTGCCTTTTGCCACTCGTTTGAAATCAATATGATAAAAGAATTTAAAGATGTATTTTCCCTCATCCAAACTCTTGTCGCTTTGTCTTTATTGAGAGAGATGAGAGCATATAAGTCCGCCACCGCGTCTCCGACAATTTCCAGTATGTGGTTCACAACTGGGTATTTTGGGAAGATTGCGAACACACGCAAGAGACGAACCTTCGGGCTTAATTTAATGAAAAGTATAGGAAGGGATAAATTGTTGGTTTGTAGATCTGGGTATATATAAAATTTGTCTCTAAAGAGAGATAGATCCATCTTAAAATGCAATTTAATTAGATGGACTAGAAGGGAAAGCTTTGATTTTGTTGAATATGTTAAGGGCTACAAAGTGAAAGATTGAAACAAGTGCTTCATGTCGAGTCAGATGGTATATCAGAGCATGTCCCCCAGAAGCATTACTCTGTGCGGTCTGTCCACGACCACCACTACTCGAACCGCCTGACTATGGCTCCCTGAGCCCCTACCGACTCCTCTACCAACACTGGTACTCGCTGCACCTGAACCTCCCACAGCGGACTGTCCAACCTGAGCTCCAGTACTAAGCTTTACAGGACACTCAACTATCTTATTTCTCGGCTGTCTGCAATAGAAACAAGTGATAGCTGCCTTGTTGCAAGTCCTAGGATGCCTCTTCCCACAAATAGCACACTGTTGGTACGTGCCTCCAAAACTATGTCCTCCAGTGGTCCTAGCTGGTTGCTCCACGCTGTGACTCTAAGCACTCTGACTGGGCCTTTGCCCTCCAAAAGAATGCCAGCATCTTTGCTAAGACTAAGACCCTTGACCCTGGCCCTGCTGGCCTCCAAAAGTACCCTAAGTCTTCGCTTTCTTTTTTTTGACTCCCTCGGGTTCCTCTCATCAATATACTCCATACGCCTGGTAGCCTCCCCAATCTGCCGAACGGTGTACAGATCCCAGATCTCCACTATTCTGCCAATAGTGGGACGCAATCCCTCCAAAAACTTCCTAGCCAAGGTCTCTTCGTCTTGGCTCGCTGCAGGTACTTACCTGCTCAGATCCTTGAACTTCTCCTCATATTTAGTCACCGTCATCCCTGCCCCCTGACGAAAATCATTAAACTCATTCGCTTTTCTATCCCTAATACTACGAGGAAGGACAGATGAAACGAACTCATTCTTGAATCTGGCCTAAATGAAATCTCGAGCCTCCAGACTCCTCTACCACCTGGCCGCTCAACCACTCAGAAGGAATGCAGCTATCCTAACCTTGTTGGCATCATCAGTAATGCCACGAGCCTCAAAGCGGTGCTCCACCTCAAGGAAGAAATCATAGGGGTCATCTCCCACCCCTCTACAAAATCTCGGTGGCTAAATCTTCACAAATCTATCCAATAGACCATCCTCTCTAGCCCGAGGAGTTCTGGGTTCAATCTCTGGAGCAACTAATGCGGCTCCCTCTGGCTAAGGCTGTTGAACCGGTGGCACGATAGGTGGATATGGTGCTGCCCCAGCTGGCAGATTCGGCTGACCCCCAGCTGTCTGATCTGGATGAACCCTCTCCAAAACGGTCGAGAACTCGAGTCATCTGTTGAACCATCTCCAGCTGAGCGGTAAGAAGCTGCTAAAGCTGAAGCTGCTGCTGAGGTGATGGCGCTGCAACCTCTGGCATGCTATGTGAGTCATGCGGACCCACTGCAGACTGAGCGAGGACCTCAGCAGGCACTCGCCTTGGTCTACCATGACCACAACCACGTCCACGACCACAACGATCCATCGCTACAGATACAGACATAAAGGATATATGCAGATGTCAGAATGCATGTGATTGTCACACTACCGAGACATGTATTAGAAGAATATACAAAAGAAATCAGACAGACTCGATCAAAGATACCTAGGCTCCACAATCGACCCAGATAATTTGAAAACCTAACGCTCTGATACTGCCTTTGTTACGATCCAAAGTTGGGTCATGACCAGCGTACAAGGATAATCGCCTATGAAAGCCGACTCGTCCTGCAGAAGCCTCATAAATCAAATATTCTACCTAAATTACTTAATAAACTGTTATTAAACCATTTAATAAATGTAAAACGTTTGATACTGAAAACATGTGAATATATGAAATTTAAGTTATACAAAATAAATCGTAATATCAGTGAATATACAAAATCCACTATAAATCCAAAAGTCAAAATAAGACCCGGTAACCCAACAACAACTCGGTGTAGAGCTCTAACAAAAACAAATAAGCCCAAAACAAAAGGGTAATCACTATCAAGTGGAACACCTCACTAGGTGCAAGATGTCAGACGGTTGCCGAATTCCAAAATGTGAACTTAAGAAATAGATAACGGGAAGTAGACAAGAAACAAAGAAAAAAGGGGTAAGAATCTCTAGTGAGGAAACAACACTTCAGATCGGCTCCAGGCCTTACAAAAACTGTTTTGAAAATATTTCAAAACTACCATATGCAGATATAAGTATGTACAACGTATACACGCTAATACAGAATATTCATTTCGAAATCCATTTTTTTCAAAAATGTTCGCAACCAAAGCAAACAGCAGGAAAAAACAAACATAATATTTATATAATATACCAGAAATAGACAGAATATATGTATAAGTGAGTTCCACCACTAATCAAAAATAGAGTATATGCGTCTGGCCTGACGCACAGCTACCATTAATCCTGGTAACTGGGCCTTGACTACTCAATGGTACCAAATACTATGTTTCACCCTACGTAGCACAGATGTCCCATACTGAAATATTTATATATATATATAAATATATCAAACATACATGCAAATAAAAATTATTTTACAGAAAATATCTATAAAACCATATATAAATATTTTAAATTTCAGAAATAGAAATATAATAATCACGTAATCCGGATTATTAATTAACTAACCATTAATTATTCAATTTTTCAGAAACACATCAAACATAAACAAAAGCATATAATTTAGAAGAAACCGTCTATGTATCTGAAGCTGTAATTTCACTCATCTGGACGCCGAGCCAATAATCCAAATCTCGGACCAGGACATATATCACATAGCAGAGTGAATAAACGACAGACATTGGTGGATGACTAACCACCTCGGATATCAAATTGAGCTGAAACAGAATTTTATTACCAAAGTGTCAAACATAGTAATTGTGGCAAAGGAGAAAATGTAATATGCAGATGCAAATGCGGAAACCTAAAATAATTGATGAACTTACCTCAAGTTTGATGGAACAATGATCTAAGGGCAAGAGGGAGTGATTTGGGTCGAATTTGGGTGAAAGAATGAAGAGAAAACGAATGAAACAAAGAAGAGGGTCGGCTGAATTTTAAAGAGAAGCAGCAGACCAAAAGGGCGTCGTTTTGGTCGCTAGTGAAAAAACAAGCCAAACGATAAGTCGTTTTGGTTTGCAAACGACAGGCAGAAGCCGCAAACAACAGCTCTTTGCGGCACGTTGTTTGGCGATGGTCTGAGGCACGCACACGGACGACAACACGCCCACACGAAAGACAACCCTTCCAGCGACAAATGACATGCAGTTTGGCAACCAACGACAGACAACCGGTCGTTCAGTCTCTTTTTTTTTTCAGATTTCATTTTTCATTTTCCCACAAATTTTCACTTAATAAAACATCTCCAAATCACTCTTAACCTTCATTAATCACCCAATTAACATCTTAAACACCAAATTTACCCTTCAATTACCAAAAAAAAAATTTCAATTTATCCCAAATTTTCAAAAATAATACTAATAAAAATAATAATAATTACCAAAAAAATATGGGATATTACACTTAGTAATTGCAGTAACTCAAGTATGCTCACTTCTTTGGCCTTTTCAACTCTTGTAATCCTGTTTAATATGAATGAAACTTCTTCTTCTTTTTAGAAAAAAAAAAAGAAAGGAAAGGAAAGAAAAGAAAAGAAAAGAAGTACTAATTATATTTGTTCAAGTCATCACACCCATTACAGTATAATCTTCATCTTTTATCTAAATTTCAAAAAGTCAATAGTTTTGTAGTTTATAGACGTTAATTATTTGAACATTTCGGCTTAATTAGGTGAAAAATAACTCAAACTTTGTACGTATATTATGCATTGGTGATGGAAGGAAATAAAATTAATGTAAAGAGAGAAAACTAAATGAATGTGCACGTTTTTGTCATATGTGAGACAGAATGGAGACGCACAAATCCAAATTGGATTTAGGAAATAAGATACACTAATTGGCCAAGTACCATAGTCAATATTCTCATGCTTATTTGCTTCCTTTCTGCCTTATCTCTTCCATACACATACACATAAGCTTTTATCGTCGCTTTCCGTCATATCATCTTCAACAAAATCATTCATTTTTGTGGTAGGGGTTTGGTGTCGTCTGGTGGAGCACTTTGTGCACTCTTTGCGTATCTGTGTGTTCTCTTAGATAAATGGCCGAATTTGATTGTAGTTGGATGATTATGTATTCGAAAATAAAAAAATCATTTTTTGAAAATATATTATATTTATTTTTTACTAAAACTTTCAATATTTGAATATTTTTTTACTCCATTCGTTCCATAAAAATATACTATAGTACTTTTTCACAAAGATTAAAAAAATTAGTTAAAATTATTAATTTTATTAGAAATTTTTAAAAATATCATTGTAGCAATCCAATGAGTGATTAATAATATAATTTACTATGTATTTAAATAGGGACAATATTATACAATTGGCATAATTATTATTATTAAAAATAAAATAAATCTATAATTTGAGACATACTAAAAAAGAAATCTATTCTATTTTTATGGGATGGATTGAGTATTATTTGATTGATTTGAATTCAAATCTAGACATTTAACTAATTTAAATGGAGTAAGATCGTCATTAGTGTTATAGCTTTTGCTATTAAATGTTAAAGTCTCTATGCATACTTGTATTAAACTTAGAACTCAAGATTTTTAATTAATAGAAATGAAGTTAATGTCACTTCATCACAATCTTCAGTATTAATTAAAAATATATGTTATTAAAAATATCAAATATATAGTTTTTTAAATATATTAAAACTAAATACTATCTAAATAAATGTACAAAACTCTAACCAGTGTTTTTATGAATTCATGAGGTATATAAATACTTTGGTATCTGATTAATTTAAATTAATTTATTCACTTTGTTGAGTTTAATTAAAAAAAAAAATTCTCAAAACTCAAGCTTTTTTTGAAGGACTCAAAACTCAAACTTATAACCTCTAACTAAGTGATTAAGGCTTTGTACTACTCTATCACAATATTTAATGGTTTAATTTTTTTTTCTTTTATTATTTATTGCAATCACATTTGAAGTGATTTTGACTTTGGTTAAAGAGTGTAGGGTCGTTAGCGTTCATTTTGGAACCCTTTCATCGTGCGTTTTAATAAATTTTTTTAGTCAATGTGATTGGCTATTGTTTTTGTTCAAATCATTTTGGGCAGACAACTAAATCCGAGTGGACCAAGATTTTAATTTCAACAATTCAGAAATTCAACTGTGGATCTTTGCTTTCGAATCTTCATTAAAAAACGACATTTGCATTTAGCCCTTGTATTACAAAAAGTGCTTTAGTTAACATTCAGTTAATCAAATTATTATTACATGTTAATTATAGGCATAACTTTTCCTAGCTTTAAGTGTCTTCCTTTTTTTTTGTTAAATCCTAACAGTTTCACCTTTTTTTTTGTTTACAAGTCAGAATATGTACTAAAATCCCAATCACCAAAGTGGTAAGCGATTAATACAGGAGTAAACTCCACAATATAAGCGATTTCGCCACAGAAAATTACGACATAATATTAAAACTAAATTCTTTTCTAGTATGCTTTTAAGGAATATTGAAACTAAATATTATTACTTTACTATCTTTTAACTCTAAAAATACTTTTTTATTTTATTTTTTTGTTATGTACTTTATCAAATTTATCAATTTTTAATCTATTTCTGATGTATCCGTTTTGCAAGTGTACGAATCACACCAAATAATAGTAGGGATTTAAAATAGATCGGGTATCGTACCACGAGGATTGTCCTAACCACTAGTACTAATCCTATTTCTATTTTTTGCTCAACAAAGATGTAGTGAGATGATTATCGAAATTCAAAAGTAAGACTAGCTACTAATAAAACTAATAAGGCAATTAGCAACAAGCAATTACTCTATCAAATAAGCAACTAACAAAATTAAGGCAACAAAAAGAAAACTAAGAGAATGCAATTCAATCAAGAAACAAGCATATAATTAAGATGATCACCCAATTATGTTCACTCAAGGGCTCGATTGTACACAAATTGTTAAGGTTGTCACCGGGACTTACCAAATTCAATCAATCTAGTTTAGGCAGAGTTTGCTCTTTTGCTAATTACACTCTTTCAAGTTATAACTAGCCTATTCTCTATTATCCAACCCTTCATCTCTAACAAGATTACGGGTAATAGACAATGCATTAAGATTAATCAAACCCTCTAACTAAAACCTTGGTTTAATTACTTTAAGAGTAATTAGCTTTATCTCTACTATCCAATTAGTCTTTCTTATCAATCCTAGGCTCCTAATAAAACCCTTTCTCAAGAGATTTCACTAATCCAAAGGTTAATTCCTAAAGTGGCCAGTTTTAGAAATAATACAATTAAAACAAGATTAATAAGAACCTAGTGAAAGAATTGGTGACAACCCATCTAATCTATTTGAAATATTGCCCAAGAGATCACATAATTGAGCAATCTAAGCAAACTAGCCAACAACCATCATAATCAACTCAATAAACAAACTAAATGAAACAAAGACAATACACATTAAAGAAAAAGTGAAGATAAACAACAAAAATAAGAGAACAGTGAAAGGAAAATACCAAATCAGATTGAAAATAGTGAATATTTAACAAGCATCTATGAAATCCTCGAAGAACCTAAAACATAAGTCTACACTAAAAATGATGGCTTGAATATTCTATACATGAGTAAGAGTGTGTAAAAATGAAGCTAAAAGAGTACACATAAGGCTACTTGTAACTCACGGTCTCTGAAGTCATCTCGCAGGACGTCTGCTCAGCGTTTTTTTTATTATTTTATTAAAGTCCTCAGTTCTTAGCCCCTCAACTTTTTCATCCACAATCCAGGAGCTACTTTAAGAGTCTCGCAGGATGCCTACTCAGCTTTCCACTAAACACAATTTTATTTTAATCTCATTGAAGTAAATCAGACCGTTGGGTCAAAACGATCACACTGTCAGATGCTGTTTAAAAAAAAGCATGTGCATGTGATCAAAACCATCACACGACATGGGGACGTAACAGCAGCTAGGATCCCAAAACGGGATCCTAGCCGCGTTGTGAGCCGCCTAATGCTAGCATGTGACACAAAATCCTATGCACAATGCCCTAAATTGACCTTCTAAAAGGTGACATAAAAAAATCCACTCCAATTCAGCTTTTGTCACATCATCATTCTTCATTTTGTTAATTTTTGCACTCCATCCATCGACCGTGTCACCATGGGACATGAACAGAGGTGTTGCCGGTTTCGGAATCGGCAATTCTGGTTTGTGAAATGTGAGAACCAGAACCAAACAGTGGTTTCCACGGTTTGGTTTGGTTCTGGTTTGGTTCGGTTTCGACTTTGGTATTGATCGGTTTTGACTGGTTCAACTGTTAGTTCGGTTTTTGTTCGGTTACGGTTCGGTTCCCTCTTTTTTTTTTCGAAATTTTATTTTTAATCTTTTATTTTATCCCGTCAATTTTTTTCCGGTTTGTATTTTTTTATATTTAATAATTAACTATATTACCAATAATATATTGTATTCCAAATATTTTTGTTAATAATTTTCAAACAAATTAACAATTCTACTAGTAATTACATCACATAATTTTAAATAAAATTAGAAAAAAACTCATTAAATTTTATTAGATGTCCTCACTTGTGGCGGAGGAATATCGTAGTTACAATACCGAATTTAATTATATAATATAACTATACAATAATTAACAATACATGATAAATTAAAATATAAGTAAAAAAATTAGAAAATTAAAATGATAAATTAAATTAGAAATTTTCTTAAAATGAATTTTGAAAATATCTGAACTAGAAATTCTTTCTCCCGCTTCCTCCTCATCTCCTTGGGTGGGAATTGGTTGAGTTTGACTCTCTTGAGTTTCAATATTTTCAACTTCAAAACTTTCAAAATTTCTATTTCCACCAAAATTTTCCATTACTCCAAAATAAATATGTAAATATTAATTAAATGTAATGAAATAATAAAATAAATAAATTAAACTATAGTAAAAAAGTATAAGTAATTTGAAAAATGTAATTGCAAAAAATAACTTTAAGAAATATAGAAAATGTAATTGCAATAATAAAATGTATAAATAATTAATAAGAGCAATTTATAGTAAAATGAATTTTTGAGAGAGTGAGAGTGTAGAAGAGATTGA
>CAODLS012095547.1:0-18659 GCA_948243855.1 Flueggea neowawraea
GAATAATACCTCAAGTTGGTCACCAAGGTTGACAACAATGGAGTGACGAAGTGGTGGGACGTCGACCCACTGACCGTCCTTGAGCAATTGAAGGCCACTGACTTTGTCGTCCTGGAACAACAAGATGATGCCACCGGCGTCGGTGTGGGCTCGGAGACCCTTGATAAGGTCTGGTTTGGGACATGGTGGGTAGTTGCTAACCTTGGTGCCAAAGGTTGGAGACCCCTTTGACCCATAAAATGCCTTTTTCAGATAACCCTTTTCAAGCCCAAGATTCTCACACAACAGATCCAAAAGCTCCTCTGCAAGTTTCTCCAACTTCGCCGCAAATTCCTTCATCACCTTCCTGTAATTATTTCAGATTCAGTAAAAAATTTGATTTTTCTCCTTTTGTAACCTAGACTAGGCGTATACTGACAATAATGATGGTCGTAATCATACTGTAATCATGACAGTAATTGTCAAATTAATGCTACTGTTGAAATATTGTTATCATTTTTGTCCTTTTTAGCTTTGGGGACCAATTTTGGCTCATTCCCGTGGCAGCTTCTGTTCTTAAACAACGGTGGATATGAATTTTAAAACTTTTCAACTTTTCCATCATTGGATCAATAAAATTGCGCAGTTCTTTTTGATCTTTTTTTTTATCACTAGTTCTTTTTTATCTTTATTAACCAGAAAAAGAGGCCAAAGGAAGGACGAAAGAAATGAAAAGTCAAAACCATGTTTGAAGATATGTGTATACCTGTAGTCGTCACTGAGATCAGGGATTTCATTGATGTTTGACTCGGGACGATGGCGCAAGAAGAAAGTGGATTCCCAGTCCAAATCTTCGATCTCAGATTGGACAGCTTCAAGCTCTTTGCTTGCCACCATTTCCTTGAATCTTTGCTCCATACATTTCTTGTAGTGCTCCTTTGTCATCCTCTCCACTGTGTCCATAAAATCGGTCGCTATGCCATGATTCAATATCTACACACAAAACCCACCAACCATTTAAGTTAAAAATTTACGAAAATATTTGTTTCGGGTATATTGAGAGGTAAATAGTAAAAACAGATTGATAAATTACATCGCAAAAGGTAGAGTTTTTGTTTTTTTGCAAAACCATAACACGTTAAATACTATAAAATACACTCAAAACACGCACACTAGATTGCTTAAATGAATGCTTATGATTGAAAACGTAAGAAATGGATTTTATCGATGGAGTACCTCAAAAAAGCCCCAGTTTTCACAAGCATCTTTGATCTTAGCCATGGTGGCAGCTCTCTCCTCACCATTGAGTTTCTCCATGTTGATGATTGGGAACTCCATTTTTCTCTCTTTCTGGTTTTTGGTAATGAGAAAAGTGTATGTGTTTGTGAAACACTCTCTCAAATGAGTATTTAGTGATTTGTTAGCGAATGGTGGAGGGAAGGTGTGGTGTATTTATAGGGGTGTAAAGTATAATGGAGGCACAAATAGTTGCAAATGAAAGAGGAGTGGGTTTGTGGGGCCAAAAATATATTTTCTTAAAAAAAAGGGAGATTTATTTTAAGATAGGATCAATCGTATCTAACAAAATTTTAAATTTTACAAAAAAAAAAGAAAAGAAAAATAAAAGAAAGTGGGACGGACCCACTAGTTTTTTAACTATGTTTGGTCCTAATTCTATCTTAGGTCGCTTTTGCCTTGTTAAACCATCGCTCCACTTATGGTGGAATTGGACCCTCTTTGGTGGCTCATACCTTTCTTTCCTTGCTACTTCACTCTCTCTCGCAAAAATACAATTCCTCATATTTTTTTATTACTTCAAATCTTCAATTAAAACGAGTTTTTTTACATCAAATGGACATATATATTGCTTAATTGTCTTTTCAAGCCATTTTGATAATTTGATAGAAACAACTTCGTAATCTATATTCACTTAAAACGATAAAATTTGTCTTACACGCATATATTTACTGTCTTAATTAATCTTCAATCCATGCATGTTGTAACGCCCAGCTTTAAATCTCGTCTTTTTTTTTTGTGTGTGTTAATCTGTTTTATGGTGATTGTATAACATTTAATTGATGATGTGGACATGATATCCAAGATGGTCTAAAAGATTATGATGATTTAGTTTAACAACATTGAAAGTTATTAATCAACCGGTTGATTTTTCAAAGATGAAAAGATAGAAATTATATAATGTATTCATAAAATGCTTAATTTTTTTTTTGTTCAATTTGCGCATAAAATTCTAATAAACTTTATCTGTTATGAGACGAAAGAAACCACACAGATCGATTGTTTATTATTTATATCTGAAAAGTACATTAATTTTCATTGAAATGATCATGTGAAATGCTTATAATTATCTAATGTTCATCAATTGCTATACTACTAGGATAGTGAAATCGAATAGTTCAATAGTATATTTTCATCATTAATTATTTTAACATTGACACTAAAATATCCAAATGTTTGACAAGTAATAACCACATTTATTTTTAAATGTCCAAGAAAGCAACATAAAACTGAACATTCACTGTTTTTTGTCTACCAAAAGGATTATGAGTAGCCGACATGCTTTAATTTTGTTTCAAACTACACTAACTTAGAGCATATAAAATTCCTTAATTAATACACTTCTATTAAACCTAATGGAGTAGTTTTCATTGTGCTTTTTGGCCTTCTTGTATTACTTTTGCATTGGTGGGGGAAAAATAAGAAAAATCTGACCTTTTATACTCTCTTTTACAAAACTAATAAAAAAAATACTCACTTTTAAAGACTTCATGACAATGTAGGCTTTGATGATCAAAATTAAAAATATATATATATAAGTCCGCTTTAAAAATTAATCAATACAATAGAGTTGATTATATATATTCTTAATAGATGCAGTGAAAAGTCAGTAAGAAGGAAGCTGCCTATCTCCTTCAATACTATTGAAGTTGAGATAATCAACTTTAATTTTAATTTACCATTTTTTTCCATTAAATCTTTCAATCACTTACCTATATTTTATTTGCTGTATAATAAACAGTATCCAATTCAAAGAAAACAAAAGATTGAATCTATTTAACTGCTGAGATGAGTTGATGCCACATGCATTTGATCATATTTCACTATACATGTCAGATTCTCATTGGACCTCTTCATGGGGCAAAAACAGTCTTAGACCATAACAGCACTAATGTTTATGTGCATAATGCATGCCCACACTCTTCTCTGATATATTCCACATCTGAGCTCCACAGAAAACACTAGAAAATTATATTAAGAAGGTACAATACATGAAAAACAATTAGAGGCAGTAAGAAGACTCGAAGATTGCACGGTTACATAATTAAAACATATTTTTATTAAAAATTTTAAAAAATTATTTAAGATAATTTTAATAAAAGTAAATTATATAATAAAAAAATAGAGAGGTTGTACGTCTTTTCGAAGCATATTGTCTTTATACATTTATTATCTTTCTCATATCTAACTGATTGATCCATATTCAACTTGAATAAAAAAATCTTTACAATCACCTTTTAGGAGGTGGTCTGGCGAAAAGAAATATTGTCTCAGTGTTTGATATTCAGGTTCTAGATACACCCGTTTCTCTAGTTGGTTTTGGATACTTCCGCGCCAATAGACTAACGCCAGCTTTTAGCGGGTGTCCTGGTGAATCTCTCTCGGTCACTACCGAGCAAAGCAACATTCTACGACGAGAAGTATTTATCTGTAAAGTGACGTCCAGTAAAGATACGTCACTACCTATAACTTACGGCTCACCTTTTTTGTGACAAAAAAAAAAGAATCTTTACAATCGACAAAATTTTTCTCCATCGAGTTTTAAAATTTATTCGTAGCTATATTTGATTTTTTTTTAACGCAAAAGAGAAAGAATAATATGTCCAAAAGATAATGCCAACATCAGTCCATGCATGGATTGACTAATTAGGGAGAATAATCCTTAAAAAAATTGGCTGAACAGTGAATAGTTAATTGTAGCTCGTGCTATGGAACAGTGATGATTAAAGAAAAATCAATTTTATAATGAAAAGTTTTTCTTCATCTACATGAAAAGTTTGATAGAATCTATTAAAGGGTAACCATGATTACCTAAACCTATATCCTAACGTCAAATTGTCCACAAAATGGATTTTTCTAATTAACTTGGACTTTATTATCAAATTATATGTATATTACACTACTACACATAATCTGTATATTCAACCCGTTTTTAATAATTTTATGAAGATTTTAGTTTCTTAAAATTTGTAATATACTATCTAATTTAATTTAATTTAATAATTAAGAAATATATTTTTTTGCTATATATCTACAATTTTTATGGAGTAAATAAAAGTAATATTTATCTATTAGTGACAAAGATTAATGTTAAGCATATGGCAAACAAACACTGTTTTTTCTCCTCTTCGTTTTCTATCTTCTTGTCATTGTTTCCAATCAAAATCATATCTCACTTAAAAGATGTTCTAACTATATTAAATATCTTTTTTTATTTACATATTTGATACATTTGCCAATAAATTTTAGGAAAATGTTTGAGTTTCCATGGAGAGACATTTTAAGAAAAAAAATTAATATTGTCAAATTAACTTGTTCTTTTTAAAAAAATGAAAAAAATGAGTAATAAATAAACAAATAGACAATGCAACACATTGTGCGTCGAATGAATAATTTGAAATAAAATTGTATATATACTACAAGCCAATAACTTTAAAGTTTCAAATATTACGTTAACCCTAATTGGATCTCTTTTTCATTTGTCACCAAATGTTGTCATATATAATCATAATTGATCATTTAAATCAGCCTTTCAAAATCAAATGAAGCAAAGTTGAAAAGTAGTTAGATAATTTTGCACAGAGAGAATATTAAAATAACAAAAATAGATCGTATTTTTTTATTTATCAAATCTAAGTAACTGTCTAAGCTTGGACCACTTAGGCGAGCTACAAAGTTTCAAGAAGATAACCGACTGACAGTTAATAATTAATTGTTGTCATTAAGTAGTATCAACTTCGATGATTATGAGTATTCTCAATTCTCGCCTTAAGAATTGTGCATCCTCAATTAGTGGTACTTCTCTTAATTTGAGCTATTTTATTCAGTTTTTCCTTAACGAGCATTCTATCTAGAACATTAAATAATAACCAACTTAAGTTTAAAATTGACCAATAAATTGCCAATTCAGTAGCTAATATGTTGTTCCTGAAAAGACTATTGAGAAAAAAGAAATCATTAATACTTTATTCCAAAATTATTCGTAAAAATATGTCTGTTTTCATGCACAAAGATCTGTTTTCATGCACAAAGATTAAGAAATTTAAAGGCAAATAAAGTAACTGATATATTTTTTCATCTTAATAAATCTCTCGTGTTATTTTTTATTTAATTTTATTTGAGCAATTATAAACAAGATAGAAATTTATTGGTACTAGAGTTATTTCAAATGCTAAGAGATTGTGAGTTCAATTTCTAATAAGAGCAAATAAAATGACATAACAAAAAGAGAAGTGAAAGAATATATTAAATTTTTTCTTAATTTCTCAAACAACGCATAAATTAGAAGAACATTTTGAAAAACATATACTGTATAATATAAGTTATCAAAGAATATATATTGTGAAATATAGTGAGTGTTTCATAACTAAATTTATTCATTTATTTTTAATTTAATATGATTTATTTTATCCTGATTTACATTTAGTTATTCAGAAACAGACTTTATATTTTTCAAATAAACTATAAGTTTGTAATTACCTACTTTTTTCTAAATAAATTTGTAATTACATGCCAAAAAAAATGCAAAGAGAAAATCTAAAAAAAATAACTTATGGTTTTTAATTAATTGATACCAATTAAACTCCAGCACTAAAAAATCTTGTGATGGATTGGGAGGGGGGAAAAAAGTGCCAGCTTATTACAAGCAGAGGCAGAAGCTATTAAATTTGGAACCATGTTGGCAATACGTAATGCCCGGGAGTCAATTAGTTGCGGAATCGGATTCATGCTTGGGTTATGATTCAAATGACAAATGCATGCAGAAAAAAACGCTCAGACATACGAAGTTGCAGGTTTTGTTCAGGATTTTATGATGTTCAAGAACCCAACCCAATTCTTGTCAATTTCAGTGGAGGATCATATTACGAAAGCTGCTAGGATTAGAATTCTTCCGATTACATGGCTTGTAAACATTCCTGATGCTCTGAAATCTCTTATAGATAAAAGAAAGAACAAGGAAACAAGGAGGTGTCTATGAAATGAAAGGCACTGATTAATTGGTCTATAGAAGTAAAAGAAAAGCTAAAGTGGTTGACTCAGTTGCAGCTTTAATGTCTTAAAAATATGCACTTAAATCAATTCTTCTAGCCACCCACTGGCCACTACTTTCCTCTGTTGGGCTTTTTGATGTGACCCTATATATATATTGCGCCATTTTTTTCCATCCCCATTGTTTTCATCCACAGTTACCACCTGTTCAGTTTATATTTCCAGGAGTGTTTTGCAGATTACTGTGATAAATTAGATAAATATCGTAATAGAAAAAATAAATATACATAACTCATCTTTTCAAAATTATATTGTTGAATGTATGAAATAATGTCTCGAACAAAAACATCTATAAATGATCAAAACTCTTAAAAAAATGCTTTAAAAGAACTAAATAAGGTGATATTTGTTTGAGATAAATTGAGTAGATTTTAGTTGATTTAATAAATTATACAGTAAAAAATAAGTAGAGCAAATTACATAAAATATAATCTACTCCAAACAAAGATCAAACAAAATAAGCAAAATGGAAGCGAAAAGTTAAAAATGGAAAATTGACAAATGTGCGAAGGTAGCGTCCTTGAATGATTTCTAGAACTAGGGGACGACAGTAGACAGTTTTAATTTGTACAGATTTCATATTGTCTGCTTTTAATTTTTCTTTTCATTTCTGATAATTCATTTATTTTGCTCTTATAAAAAATTAAATTCTGCTACTTTTTGACATTAAAAATGACTTTAATATCAATAAATTAAGTGCATTGTTATGAATTGAGCTTCTTAAGGACATAGGGTGATGATCATCCCTCTAAAATTTTCAAAAATTTCTGTATATATAGTACTAATTGTAGTACATATATATAAATATTGATGAATTCGTTCACTAAAAAAATTATAATTCTAAAGAATTATATAATGCAGTACTTACATTTATTCAATAAAGAAAAAAGAGTAATTTAATAAATTTCAATAAGAGAAACTTGATTAATTTGAGAAAAAAAACATAGTAGTAAAATAAAGTCAATTGTTTAACTTAAGTAAGGTGTATATATTAAACACTTGTCTGGTTTAGGGCAAGTGTTGAAATTCATTAAATATTATTTTTATGTGAATTTTAATTAGTAATGGTAGGATATGTTAACTCAACTAATGTAGTTTTGGGCTTGTGTTGAAATTTACTAAATATTAATTATTATATTTTTTTATGGTTTTTAGGTTCTTGCATTATATATAAAATGGTTAAGGGAAAAATTATTGATGTATTTTTTAAGAGAAAGATTGATGCTTTTTTTAGGAGGTGATTTTTCAATTGTAAAAGAACTGGAAGTTGAAACTACTAAAGGTTAACATCTTCCTAAGTCTAATTAATATTCAAAAAATTGATGATGGTAAAGAGATTAATGTTGCTAATCTACTATGTAGTCCTAGTTTGCACCTTCAAATTAGGAATGTCCTATAAATCAAAGAGAGAGAGAGAAAATAGAAAATGGTATTTGTAGTAAAAAGCTTATTAAATATAGGGGTAATTACATTAGCGTCCCTGTATTTTGTCATAATCCGTGATTGCATCGCTGTACTTTGAAAAGGCTGTGATTGTGTCCCGGGCTTAAACACCGTCAGATAGAATTCAGTCAAAACTAACAGGATAACGTTTATTAAGGCGTTCCCTTTTGTCCTGTCAGTTCTAGTTGAGTTCTGAATGAATTTTGACTAACAGAATTTAAGAGTAGGAATGCAATCACAACATTTTTAAAGTATAGGAATGCAATAGTAGATTATGGTAAAATATAGGGATGCTAACGTAATTTTCTGTTAAATATATCTACAGAATTATAGAAGCTTATAGAAGTTTTTATATATATATTTCCGTCCCTCTAAAACATCAATTCAAACTCCGTCACAATTGTTATATTCGGTTCCGCCTTTGGTTAGGCTTCTATCACCATCTGTTTCAGATACTTCACATAATACTGTCCGGCCCGAATATAGATAATAGATATGATTATATATATATATATAATAGTATTGTATATTAATATTAATTTGATGTATTATGTGTTATAAATTAGTAAAAATAATGTCAATTATAAATTTAAGAGTTACTTAGTATTTATTAAAGATTGATAAAAATACAGAATATTTGTATTTTTTTAAAAAAAGGTCTGCAGGTCAGCCCGACCTAGCCTTTTGAATAGGCAAGCCTGGGCTAGACATGGCCACGGTTCGTAAACCGACTGTACTGGTTGAACCAGAATCGGACGGTTTGGGACGGTTCTGGGTCGGTTCTGGTTTGAGCGATTTGACTAACTGTTTGGTCTGGTTCAGTAAGCGGTTCTAGTTTCGGTTTGGTCAGGTTCAAACTGAACCTTTTTATTTTTTTTAAATATTGCTAAAATCGCTGGTTTAGAAAGGTTGAACCTTTGGTTTTGGTTAAAATCGTTGGTTTAAGAGGGTTAAAACTACTGTTTTAAGAGGATAATTGTTGGTTTAGGAAGGTTAAACTGTTGGTTTTAAGGGTTGAACAGATGGTTCGATGGTTTTCACTACCCTTGAACCAGAACCAGCTCGTGAACCGTCGATGTTTACTATGCAGTTTACGATTCCGGTTCACTTTGGTCATGTCTAGCCTAGGCAAGGCACCTAGCACGATCAATCGGGCCTAGTTTGGCCCGACCTGTATGAATCATTTTTTAAAAATAACATGTCAAGTTTGCAAATATTGAGAATGCTAGTTATGTTTACCACATATAAAAAATGCTATTTTCTCAAAACTCCGAGAGGAATTGCGGTATTTTCAAGAGAAAATGATTTTTTGTGAGAAAATTATCTTTTTCTAAAAATATTTTTAATCCAAATTGTGTTTTGGTTCACGATAGGGTACACAATTCATATTTTCAGAATAAGTCTAAATAATTTTTTAAAATTATTTTGTTAAAAAATAATGAATTTAGTGATTTTTTTGTTCACAATAGTTCACATGTGTGGTAGTTTTTTTTGTTTATACAATACATATTTTAAAAGGTTTACAACGGTTCACAATGGTTCACATAATTTATTTTTTAAAAAAGTCTAAATGAAATTTTTAATTTTTTATAGAAATTTTATACATTTTTTTTTCAGGGTCAATTTTTCCATTCACAATGGTTCAGAAAAATGATATACATTATTATGAACCATTTTTACCTAAAAACAACAAATTCACAATATTCATAAAATTGGTTCACAACGGTTTGCAATGGTTCGTTCACAAAATTCATTTTTTAAAAAAAAGTCTAAAAGAATGTTTTAAAATATTTTTTTAGAAATTTAAAAGAATTTTTTCTTTAAAAAATATTTTTTTACAGTAGATTTTGACGTTCATAGAATGATGTATATTATATTGTACATTATAGTGAATTATTGTGAACAAAAAAATAATATTTTAAAAAAATGTTAAAATAAATTTTAAAACAACAAGATCAACAACATTAAAAATAAGAAGTTTAGGGACATTATATGAAAAAATAGCATATTCAGGGACTTAAAAATAATTTATAACAAAAAAATGCACCTGTTGTTGAACTTAAAAACCAAAGTATTTGTTGGTTCACAATGGTACATACCTGTGAAGTATTGTGAACTATTTATTAAGATTAAGACATTTAGAATAATTTTGATAAAAGTTAGGGACCAAACCATATATTTTACAAAAAGAAAGAAAGAAAGACAACAGATTACCCTAACCGTCGAATCCCAAGTCCTGAACCCTAACCCCTTGGAAAGATAGCCTTTCCCCATCGCCGCCACCACGTCTGTGCCACTGCCATCGTCAGTCGGTGTCGCCTCTGTTCCGAGAAATGAGAGGGAGATCGACGAGATTGAAATCAACGAGAGACAGAGATCGATAAGACTAACAACGACGAACGACGACTAAGGACCGATGGGAACGAAGCAGCGACGAGATCGAAACGAAAGAAAGCGGTGACGAACGAAACAACAAAAGTTCGAAGAGGCGATGAGGATGAGAAAGAAGACAGTGAAGGAACAGAGGAGAGAGAGGGGGGGAGGGAGGGAGGAGAAAGAAAATAGAGAGAGAAGAACGAACGAGGACTGAGGAAAGGGAGGAGGTGGATGGCGGTGGAAGAGGAGTGGCTAGAGTTTGTTTTTCGGGAGAGAGCAACTAGGAGAGAGAAACGAGGAGAGAGAGGAAGAGAGAAACCAAGAGATAAAATTGAAGAAAGAAAAAATGAAAAATTAAAATTTATATAAAAATTAATGTGAAATTTTTAAAACCTAGGTTCAAACGTGTGATATTTTGAAAAAATAAATATAAAAAATTGATATTTTTGTAGAATTAAAACATAAACTGTCAATTTTTAAAAATTGACACCATGTGTAATTAGCACTAAAAAATACTCCTAACTTGGCCCGGCTCTGCTCGATGCCCAGCCCTATTGGTGAGGGAATGTTCCACATGTTTGGTTAAATCTGTCTAGTTGGGTTAATTTTCATGTGACTAGTCGTTTTGCTTTAAAAGACGACTCTTAACACCATTAAATTATAAATATATTTTGTATTTTCTTATGAGTGAGAAATGTAATTTAAAAAAAATGTCTATTTCTAGATATGCAAATCTTTTTTTTTTTTCTAGAGATGCGAATTGTATAGCGGATTTGATTGTATAAAGTGCACTCTTTATTTTTAGTCCAACTCAATGGCTTGCAAACTTTTTACTTGGTTGGAAATGGAGGGCACGATACATCCATTCTTGTTATTGGAATTTCGCATTGATCAGAAAAAGTAAGTAGGCCTTGAATCATATGGATGAATGACCCCGACAATGTAAAAGCAAGTGAAATTCTCAAGTTCACTCTTATTTGTGACAAAGACAGCACCTTCAATGTGGGCTGGTGTCTCCTCAAGATGCTGCCTTGTCCATAATACTCCTTCATTGTTTACTTGATGTGCAGTTTCAAAAAACATTGTTTGTTTGATGTGAGCCTAATAACGCAACATTACTTTTTCTGTAAAAAAAAACGCAACATTACTTTTGACGTTTCTAATCAAGCATCCAAAGCCGACGACCCTACCAATTTACTTTCAGTGCTCATCACCTTATCTCTTTGGTTTGCATGCGGATACATACGTCAGTTTATGATGACGCTTGACCACTACTCTGCTACGCGCTTCGACTTGGTCTCTGCTTCTATGTGCAAATCACAGGTACAGCCTAGATCCAAACTTAGTTGTACAAAAGACAAGAAGTCACTTCTTTTTGGAGTTCAAATCTGAAATCTTCGAACAAAGAGACGCATCAGCTTGCCGCTGGACTACCCCCGGAAGATCATCTATAATATAATATGCCTTGAAAATCTCGTCTGTCAGTAACTTTTAAGATTAGAGATGATCATAATGTAATAATTTATAGTAATTTTGCTATTATTGAAAAGAATATATTTGTAATAATTACAAGGGGTATTTTAACTGATGTATATTTTACATAATCATGATCTGCCATTCAATCTATTGGAAACAAATATTCCATGTCTTATCCAATATTATAGTTGAGGATGATTGGTATGTCATGATAACTATCAAAACCACAGCCTTAATTTCATTTGTTCATATCGATGATCAAATAAAATCCCATCCGAAAAGGATTTTTCATTTGGCACACTTGGTGGTGGAGAGCTTTCAGCAATAAATCAACGAGAATCAATACAGTGAAAGGACAAACGAAAAGGACTCGTGCAATTAAAAAGTGAGTTACGACAAACTAGGGTAGGAACGTCATTTGTTGAGCTCTAATTACAAACATAGTAAAAAATAATTTGCCTACCAACCTCAACTACTTAGAATAAATACAATTAGACCGAAAAATATGACCCCATCATTCGTAAATTTATTTTAAAAAAACTACATACATCCATCTCCTCCATCAATTATACCACGGCCTCTAATTTCAACTTCTTCAATATCCGGTCGGAAGTTCGCATTGCCCGTATTCTGCAAATGCAATAAGACGATTTCAGTATCACTAAATTAGATCGAAGTCAATTTAATATAACTAAATTAGACTAAAATTAATTTACTACACCAGCTTTCAATTGCTACAATTACTATACTAAACACCTAATTGCCCCCATTAAGTTGCTTTTTAATTATAAATTAGTTGAAATTAATTATAATGCCTCGGTTATTATAAGATTCCCTAATTATCAACTAGACCCCAATTAGAAAACTTTACTGAGGTCACAAAAGCACAAGTCCACGTTGACAACCAACTGATGCACGCCACGTCAGCATGAACAGACCCCCTGTCGTTACCACAACCAGTCACACGGGTGACCTTTTTGACTTTTCCTCTGACTTGGCGTGCACCAATTTCGCCATTTCAGTGGGACCATACCCAACCCATTAACTTTCACACCCAGCACATGTTAGCAACACGCACGAAATAAAACACACAAACCAAAAGGAGTACTAATAGAGAAGGCCAAAATACGCACTGGGTGCTTGCGCCACAACGTACGCCGCCCCGCCGAAATAGCAAGTGCCCATTTGGCGGCCGTCCTTCTGATAATAACTGTTGAACGCAAACGAAGCGTGGGCCTCAATGGTGTTAGGATCGTAACACGTGGCACCTGGTTGGATCGAACGGCAATCAGCGCCGCCTTCTCCACAAGCAAAATCTAGGGCCGCTTGTAGCTTAGCTTTTCCCACAGCACCATTCGCGACGCACCACGTGTTCCCAGTCGTGCTCGTGGATAATCCACCGTGGACTGGAGCAGCAACCTGTTGACTCCCACCACCGACCGGTGACCGCGTGTCCCGGTAACTTTTTAGACCTTCGACCGTAAACGGTATGTCGTAGACCTTTTGCTCATTTGGGTAGAACAATCCGAAGTTCCTCTCCGAAGTGGGGCCCGGTTTCTGATTCTCGTTAAACAGAGCAAACATATAAACGGTTAGATCCGCTTTAGGCCTCAAAGGGGTCCCACCACCAGTTAAGATCCGACGGATGAGATTTCCGTTATAAGCAGCAGCATTGTCCACGCTGGCACCGATCTCATTGCTGTCTCCCTTAGATGGCCAACCGGTTTCCGTTACGACCATCCTTACTTCGTCGTATTTCAAGGCGGACATGGCGGCGAAAATGGCGTCGATTTGGGCGTCAAACAAGCTGAAGTAACGGAGACCATTGCCGGCGTCAGCAACTCCAGGGTTTTCTCTAAACAAAGCATAGTCCAACGAGATGACGTCACTGTTGCTCTCGTAGGCAAAGAAGGGATACACATTAACCATCAGAAACGACTCCGTTTTGCGGAGGAAGTCCAACAAGGGTTTAAAAACGGGTTGAATGAGCTCAGACCGGAACGACCCGGCCGAAGACGGGTAGGAAGATCCTAGAGCGCTCAAAGCGATAGGAGAAGAGACTTTAATGGAGTCATCTAGCTTGAACTTGACGAGAGCATTGTGGATATTCTCCATCGCAGGGATGAGAAACTTGGTGGTGTTGTGAGGGTCGACGAAGATTTCGTTACCGACGGCAATGGATTCGATTTGAGTGGAAGGGTAGTAAGTAGCGACATTTTTCTGAACCCAAGTGGTGGCAAACGCCTGTCGTTTTGCGGCGGCGTAAAGGAGTTCGTTGGGGAGGTCGACGGTGAGCTTGATACCAGTACCTGCAAAGGCTCTGAGTACCGCTGGGTCGGTATCGTATATCTTTGCCTTCTCGAAGCCTTGAGACTTCATGAGTCTCGCTGCTTTCACTGCTGACGGGAGGTTGTTGGCGACTCTTCCATAGTTCACTCCTATGCTTCCCGCATCTACAAAAATGCCATTGAAGGAAAATATTATTACATAAATAAATAGAGAGAAAATAACAACAGAAAAAGAGAATGTGGGATTTGGGTTACCTGAGAAAGACAGAATGAAGAAGAAAATGGAGAGGAAGATGGGAAGTTTGTCCATGGAGAGCTTGTTCTGGTTCAGGGAGAAGCAGAGCAGTCGCGGAGTTGATGGAGTGGAGAGTGGAGGGAGTGAAGTAGATTGGAGAGAGTGTTGAGTGATATAAACAACCAGGGCGGGGTTGGGTTGGGGTTGTGGAGATCGAGATGGTCGAGTTAGTGGGACCCACATGTCAGGAAATGTGAAGAACAAATTGCAGAAAGTGCCGGTGGCTCCGCCTCGGTTTCCACGGGCCACGATCAATCCATTATTCTACGTTTCTAGATTACAATTATTCACTACAACCGGAGCACTGCTACTCCCCTTCAGCTGTTGTTTTTATGTTTCTTTTGTCCGTCCTATTTTATTGGGTAAATTTCCTGACCAAATTCTATTTATCCTTCTCTAAAATTTATCAAAGATACTGAGAATCTGTTTATTTTTTAAAAAATTATTATTACTTTTTAGAAAAATAAAAAAATTATTAAAAATTAATTTTTTTATTATTTTCTATTTTATTTTTAAAAATATAAATAAAATAGAAAATAAAAATAAAAATAAATTTTTTTCTCCACTAAATATAATCTGAAATTCTATAAAAATCTGGCAACTGCCCAAATGAAATTAAATACAACCTTCAAATATAATATAAATTAATAAATTACTTATTTTAATTAATTTAAGTTTATATTATAAAAGTTTAATGTAACTAATCTCATATTCTTTAAACTCTAAAAAATCATGGGGCTAGAGTTTTGTCTTTCGAAAAAAATTATTTTAACTCGAACACAGATTAATCTGGTGTGACCATGACATAAAAGTGTCCGCCCCAGCCTAAGAAACTGCATAGTCTAGACCGAAAAAAACAAAACTCCAAAAAATTATAAATCATAACATTTATCGTCAATTAAAATATTTAGCATGTCTTATTCTGTATTTATATTAATTTAAATGAATTAAATTATTTGACATATATAAAATATAAACTCCTCAAAAAATAAATTGTTATAATTGATAATTCTAAAATTAATAATTTAATTTTTATTGCAATCTAAAAACTAATAAAATTACCTTTTAGCCCTCGTTTAGTTTGCTAGCTTAACTCATATGAAAATTGATTTGAGAAAATTTGTATTAGTAGGAGAGTTTATTACTAAGAAAGTTGTATTTTTTTTATACTTGGTTCATTCATTAATTTCAGAAAATTCCTTTAACTAACTGTTTAGTTGAAATGTTTGTTTTTTCGAAAATAGTTTATAGAGTACAATAATACCCTTATCATTTTCATATTGAATTGAATGAATAAAAATAGATTGACTTTTATATAAAAAATAAATTAATTAAAAATATTAAAAAGTCTAAGCCCTTATTTAATTTAATAGTTTAACTTACAGAAAAGTTAATTCTAAAGAATTTGTAATAGTAAAAATGTTTTTTTATTGAGGAAGTTGCATTTTTTTATATTTGGTTCACTTATTAATTACAGGGAGTTTTTTCAATTGACTCTTTAGTTGGAATGTTTACTTGATGAAGTAGTTTATAAAGTATAATAATGCCTTTATCATTGTAATATTAAATTGAATGAATAACAATGGATTTGTTTTCGCATACAAAAGTGAAAAAATTAATCAAATAAAATTGATAAAAAAACTAAACTCTAATTGATCAAATATTTATCAAAAAATAATAATTAAAAACATCAAAGATAAAAAACAATTCATAAACTTTTAAAAAATATAATTAAGTTCTAATTAATCAAAATGTTTTGTGTGTTGTATGATATATATATATATATATATTAAAGGGGTATTTTAGTTCTATTAGATTATTTCTAGTTAGTATGTATAAGTTACTCACTTCCCTTTCAGTAATTAAGTTCTTGAAAAATTAAAAAAAAATAGCAGTCAAAAAAAAATTAATTTTTTAAAATTTTTAAATTCTTTTAAACTAAATATGTCAAAAATTATTATTTATCTGTAATTTATACTTACAACCAAACGAGAACTAATAACTAAAAACATTCAAGTCTAAAAACAATTCATAAATTAATAAAAAAATATAATTAAATTTTATTAATTAGAATACTGTCTACTCTCAAGTTTCTAGAAAACTAAAGAATAAAATTTCATGGTACATGTACGCCGGTTCTAAGAAGAGTAATTCAGCTATATTCCGTACTGGCACTAACCACGTGGCCGAATATCTCAGTGGGGCCCAAAGGAGACTCGACCGTTTGTTTATGTTTTAACTGTACGGACAGAAATAAATTTATGGTGGTTCCGTTTCATCATTTCAAGGCTGCCAAGAGTTCTGTGCTGCACACGTGGCGAACGATGGCTCAGATGATGGGGACTGGGGAAGTGAGGTTCATTGATGGTGGCGGTGGAGTGCTGTAGCCAATAAAAACAAAAGGTTATTTATGGGAAATTACAGAAATGACAGCTGTGAATTTTATGTGGGCACTCGGCAGTGGGATTCTTTACTCAATTTATGAACGTTAGATTGTGGGGTCTTCTTAATTGTGACACGATGAGTTTGTGCTTAACAGGGTTTTGACATTGGATCCCAGTTGGTGATCACTGTAGAATGAGTAGTAGATGCCGTGGACTGTTAGATCAGTCAGTTGGATCTCTTTAGTAGATGTAATATATTCTCAGTTTAAATTTTATGATATGCAGTTGTACACTTAAAACCTCCCGATAAATTGAAGGTTCGTCAAAAAAAGAAAAAAAAGAATTAGTAGAAATCCTTTACAAAATTGCATGCGGATAGCTTCTTCTTTTATTTTTGCGCATTTGACTCTCATTAAAATCTGAAATTTGGATGTGAAGTGTCTCTGACAATGTTAAACAACAAGCTTTCGATTGCTTTATACATATATTAGTATTGATGAACATGGAAGATTGTGAAAACCTACTGACCTAAACAAACATGTGCCACCTAATGAAGGTGGTGATCGGAGAATGGCTTGAAGGTGATGATCCACGGTGGATCTTAGGGTTTGCACGAGGTTGTGGATATGTATCGTCGAAGGAATGGAGTTTACACACACATATTTAACATTTGGGTTCGATTACATAGAGTCACTGGCTCCATAAACAGTATGGAGTCACCTGGTCTGTTTAATTGACTTATACTCATCTCACTTATCAATCACTTTTCACATCATCTCATATACATCTAAAAGACAAATTGACTCTACATTATTCATTGAAGCCAGTTGCTCCACGAAACTTTTCCCTTAACAATTAGGTGGAATCTGCTACATGGCGAAGAGGGATTAGTAGATGTACCAGTCACATGTATGCAAATATTTTGTTGTCCTTTTACATAACGTACCTTATTGTTATGCCACGAGAGGTTTGCACCTTACTCATCTGCATGCACCAAGTGTGTTTGGCTGCTAAAGGAGTGAGTTGCTATCATCTAACGAGGCTGACAGTGGTCCTCCATAAAACAATTGTTTGTCGGTCAAATCCAGGATGAAGCTATAAAGTTTTTGACTCATGGGCACACTTTGATATATAATAAAAAATTAAGTAAATTTATAATTATTAAATAAAATTTAAGTCCTACTAAATTTAAATTTAATTGAAAAAAGAGTACAAATACTAATTTTTAGATGACAACAAATTTTTACCATAGACTTGTAACTTCGTCTCTAATTTGAGGATCATATTCTACTATAGGCTTATGTAATGCAGTATCAAAAACAATATCCTCTTCATTTAACTCAACTCATGCCTTCTTTTCACTCGATTCGCCAACATTAATTTTAGATTGAACAAGTATATTAGAATCATTTGATGAACCATCACTCACTTGTCAATGGTCTCTTAATCCTTTCAAAATATCTAAACATATTTCCTGTAGATATTATTTTTAATCAAAAATACTTTAATTAATAAATTAAGTCAATCCATCAAATTCCAAAACCTAACAATTAATCTACCAAAAAATAGAAAAATTAATCTAAGTACCTAACCATAGAAAATTCATAATCATAACCTAAGTTCAATTAATCTAAGTACCTAACCATAGCAATTAATAAATTTAACTCAAATAGATAAAACTCATAACCTAAGTTCACAATAGAAATTATGTTATCAAAAATTCACAAACCACTACCTAAGTACCTAACCATAGAAAACCCTAACTTTCATTCACAAGAAAAAGAAAGACAAAGAAGACTTGAAGTAAAGGAGTCGACTTACCGGCGAGAAGAAGGCGGTGAATGACAGAGGCGACTTGCAATGGTGGATTGGTGGCAGTAGAGGAGCTGGTCTGGTCTGTGTAATTGAGTCTGATGCTCTGAGAATAAGAGACAAGTCGAAGAGAGAGAGTGTGTGTGTGTGAAAGTGTGAAATGGGTCTGATGTTGTGCCATTTCTATTGGGTTAAATTCAAATTTTTTCACCAAACGACAGGTTGTTTGATAGAGAACGACCTGTCGTTCGTCCTGATTTT
>CAODLS012095608.1:0-11355 GCA_948243855.1 Flueggea neowawraea
CATATTGGCTATTACCTGTTATTATATTATACGAGGTATAATATATCTGTTGAGTCTGTGTTATTGCTCATTCGCCTATAGTATATTGTACTGCTGACTAGCGGGGTATATTTTGCTGGAGCCCGGGACTGAAGTGCTCGCGGGTATACCCTCTGATTAGCTATGTCTGTCCTTAGGGTGTCGAGTCCTATTTGGGGCCCTAAGGCTGTCAGTTGTTCGGACCTCTTGAGTTGAGCTCCATTGGACCTCTTGATGTTGCGGATTCTCTATTAGATATCTGATTTGGCCAGCGCAGTATCAATATAATACGGGGGTATGATCAGTGATGATCAAATCTGTATAAATTCTGAATAAATATATAATAACATATTTGAGTGTAATATTCTGCACAGTCTGTATAAAAATGAAATAGTAAAATACGCTGCATGCGTTATCTGCTTCTCTGTTATTTACAGATTTTGTCTGACTGCATGTTGTCTGCTCTGATTGCGAAATATTTTCTGAAACGTTTTTGAATTATACTAGTATGTATACGAGTGTATATACATATACCTGTATATGTTGCATGTGAGTTTTCAAAAGGTTTTCAAAACAGTTTATGTGAGGTCCCAGAGGCATTCTGGAGCGTCATCCTCACTAAGTTTTCTCACCCCTTCCCCTTAACATTTTTCAGGTGATTCAGCTTCTGTGCTCATTGGAGTCTTCGAGTAATAGTGACAACCCTTTTAATCGGGTTTCCAATTGATATGTTTGGTTAGGTGCTCCACACCGAGGGTTTGGGTTTCTCCACTATTTGGGTTTTGTCATTTGGTTTTATTTGTATAATTAATTTGAAAAAAATGTGTATGTATATATGATTATATTCTTATTATTTTGATTTATAACACTTTAAGTATAATTTATAAAATCTGAATGTTTGTTAAAATTGGATAATCATTAAAATGAATAATTGGGTAGGATTTTCTGAGTACTCTGAGGCTTGTACGAGTTGGGCTGGGCTTCCACAGACGGTCCATCTTGTACGCCGGTCACAGTCCGGAATCGGGTTGTGACAGCTAGGGCCATTTGATACGGTGGAATCAATATCAGATCGACACCAAACTGCACCTCTATAGCAAACTAGATCTCCTTTTCATGTAAAAGTCTCAGTAACTCCTCGAAAGACACATCAAGGAACTCTCGTACCACTGGTACGTCTTCTACTCTCAATTCCAAGCATTGAGACTTGGTGAACACAAAAGCTAAATACATCCCACAACTATAGTAAATCATATTTTCTGCTCTAACAAATGACACATATCCCCATACAACATTGTCCCGATCACCATGATAACAGAACTTACTCTGACCCGGTGGTCGAAAGCATACTCTCTTTTTGCAAAGCAATCCAATGTAGCATGCCAAGTCAATAACCAATCCATACCGAGTATAACGCCAAACTCTTCCATGTCTAACACGATTAGATCGACAATCAACTTATGCCCATCAACGTCAATCACGCAATCTCGAACCCCATAATCTTTTAATATCTTACAACTCAAAGGTGATGATACCTCTAACAACTTGTCCAATTGACGCAACACCAACCCTGCATGCTCAACAAAATAGGGCGTGACAAATGAATACGATGCATCAGAATCAACAATACATATTCATATTTACAAAGATAGACATCGCACCAGTAACTGTTGCATTAGAGGTCTGCACCTTTTGACGTGTCGGATGATACACGAAAGCTTGCTTTCCAGTAGCAGTACGACATGACCAGACTGACCTCATCCCCAACTCTATCTCCTCTGCCATAGGAACTGCGGCCTCCAAAACCTCTACTACCTTTCCCTACACCTCTACCAGTTTCAGTAATGATCGTGCATAAACCTCCTATGATAGACTGTTGCAGTTGAGGTCCTACAGCGAGCTTGAGAGGACACTCTATTATCTTGAGTCCTGACTACCTATAGTAAAAAAAGTTGCATGTCGTCATGTTGCGTGTTCCGAGATGCCTCCTCCCATAGGTAGCATAAGGTAGAAATGGACTTCCAAAGCCCTGACCTCTACTCTGAAACCCCGCACGCCTAGCTGGTTGTGCCACACTCGAAGATCTCTGACTCGGTCTATGTCACATGGTAGAATGTATGCGTCTCTACTCCAACTGAGCACACTTACTCCGACTTTGTTGGCCACTATTTGTACCCTCAGTCTTGGTCTTTTTGGGCTCCCTCAACTTACTCTATGGCCCTAACGGCCTCAACAATTTGCTTGACAACAAGTTAATAGTCGCTACCACCCTGGGATACCTCTATAGTAAACCCTTCAGGAATTTCTTAGCTTGTTTTGCCTCAGAACAACACTCATCTAGAGCATACCTACTGAGCTCCCTAAATCTCTCCTTATAATCCGTCACATGCCCTGCTCTTGGCAGAAGTTGATGAACTCGTTTACATTCTTGTCTTTAATGCTCTAAGGAAGGACATATAATATGAGTTCATTATTGAAATTTTCCCAAGAGATATCCCCACATGTCTCAAAATCTTTCCACTATAGTGTTGTGTGGCCCTCCAATAAGAACGAACCAAGTCGAACCCTCTTAGTGCCATCAGATATACTCAGAACCTAGAAGCACTTCTCTACCAAGAAGATGAAGTCATAAGGATCATCCCCAATCTTTCCCGTAAATGTATGTGGCTTGAGCTTAAAAAACTCCTTGAGTCGAGTGTAAGCACTGATCTACGGTGCCACATGTGCAACTATTGCGGCCATTTTTGGCTGAGGAACAGGTGGCACCGCAGGCAGTGGAACTGGTACTGCCATAGGTTGCGAGGATGGATAACCCTTGTTTCTAAACCAGGTGGAAACCCCTTAAAAAGGTATATCTTCACCAAAATGCTCAAACACATCTGACTGAGCCATGTGTGGCGGTTGAGATTGTGACTAGGGCTGAGGCTGAGATGCTTAATCAGATATTCTACCCAACTTATTCATTTATTAAAAATATTTATTAAACAAACATATAATTTATAAAATATTATAATAAAATGTAATTTTATATAAATAAAATATCAATATATCAAAAGAAGATTTATGATGCCAATGTAGAAGTAAAAGTTAGGAAATAAACATAAGTATGAAAATATCCAACATCACCCAGTAACCCTCTAGCATCTCGGTGTGGAGCTCTAATACAAAAAAAAAAAACTTAGAGCCCGAACAAAAGAACATTCACTATCAAGATAAGGTGCCTCACTGAGATCGAGGATGCCAGACGGTTGCTGAAGTCAAAAAAGTACCTGAAAAATGTTAGTAGGTGAGTAAAACTCAGTGAGAGACAACACTCTAGATCGCCTCCAGGGCTTACATAAACCATTTTGAAAACGTTTTCAAAAAAATATCACACGCACGTATATAATCGGATACTAGTAATATATACTCATATATATATATATATATATATATAGTAATTTAGAAATTCATTTTGAAAACGTTCGCATACAAAGTAGACAACAGACCATCAAACAAAATATAGTTAATAAAATTATATATATATATATATATATATATATTGAAACAACCGCTTAATTCTTAGATGAAAATTTGGACGATTTCAAAAATTTTTAAGGAAAAATCATGTTTAATTGAGTAAGAAATGGTGTAACTCGAGTGAAATAAGAGTGTATTACTCGAGTAAGTGAGGAGTTACTCGATTAAGAGAGGAATTGTCGTTTCTTCTAGAAGCTTGTATTACTCGAGTGAGAGTAATGCTTACTCGAGTAAAATAGGGGTTGGTTTACTCGAGTATATGTGTGTGTTACTTGAGTAGACAGAGTTGAATTTCTGAGTTTTGAAGTGTCTTATTGAGTAAGACAATGGCTTACTCGTGTGAGCCCTGTTTTTGGGCAAGCAGTGAGGCTGTTGCATGCTTTTATAAACCTGTTTATCCGATTCTCTTCGTCATTTTTCACCTCAGAACTCTCTCTCAACACTCAAGGACATTTCTCGCTCGATCCCTTTGCTTCTTTGATCATCTATTCACAGATTTAAGGTAAAGATTATAGCTCTATCTTGGTTCTTGCTTGTTGTTCATAGAGAACCATTTAGAACTTGATTTTGATGCAGGAACGTGACTGTTTATGGACGTGGATGGGTTTGATAATTCTAGAACTTAGTGAAGTAATCAGAAATAGGTTGTATAGTGTTGAACTAATTTGATTTGTAATTGAAATGGTTGAATTTAAGCGAGAACATGAGTAAATAATAAATTTTGATTTATTTGAATCTGTTAGTAAAAGATTAATGAGCTTATGTAGTTCTGATGATAACATATGTTGATGGATCGATGATATAAATCATTAAGTTTAATTCAAAGTGTTTTGGAATGTATTGAATAGCATCTGGTTGGGAGTTTGATGAATTTCGAACCCTGGACATGTGTCTTACTCGAGTAAGCACTTCGGCTAACTCAAGTAAGCCATGCATGTGTATTACTCGAGTAATTAGCTTGATTTACTTGAGTAATATGGGTGCATTGTTACTCGAGTGAGCTTTGTTGTTACTCGAGTAAGATGAGATTCAGTTACTCGAGTAAGAACTATTGTTACTCGGATAAGCTGTGTATTTGAGTGACTAAAAGTGTAATTTTTATACTTTGAATATATGGAGGATTAATATTGATAATTCTTATATTTTGAGGACTAATTTGGTAATTATATACTTTGTGGATTGAATTGTGAATTCTGAGAAGATTGAGGAAAAATGTAATTTTGTAAAAGTTAGGGGACTAGTCTGTAATTTTACGAGATATTCGATTCTCGCGATAAGAGCATTGTATCTTTGATTGAAATAGGTCTTCTGACATTGTCAGGAGTTTGAGTCTGCAACTGCATTCATACATACTCTGTATTGTCATAGTTACCATATCTGAGTTTGTTGTGAATTGTTTCTGTTTTAGTTTTGCTCACTTTCCGAGGTGACTAGTCATTCACTGGTAGACTCTGACTGGGATTATTAACTCGTTGTCCAAGTGAGTGTGATGACAGTTTCAGATACATAATATGTTTCTTCTAAACTTTATGTATTTTTAATGTATTTGATCTCTATATGTAAATTGATATAATTAAAAGATAGAGAGTCCTAAAATCTGGATTACGCGAAATCTTTGATATGGAAAATCTGTTTTAGAAAATTTGAGTATGTTTATGAAATAAACATTTTTTTTATATTTGTTATGAGTTTCATAATAAATATTTTGTTCTGAATTTTAATATATTTTTTGTAATAAGTATTATGTTTCTAAAATAAATAATATGTTTGACGTTTATTATATCTATTATAATAAACATTATGTTTTGTTTTAAGATATTTTCTATATTTTTGAAACTGTTGCATTCAGTGTTTTGATTTCATATTTTGGTATGCCTGTTTGATTGTTATAGATATATTTACATATATGTATCTATATATATGGGACATCTCAGCTACGAGGTACGTAGCCTTTAATATACCAATGTTCAAAGAAGGCCCTTAGTTACTAGGATTATTTGGTGACCGTGTGTCTAGTAAAAACACACGTACTAATGGCACTGCCACTTATGTTATTTGGTGACACAGTCACTCCTGAGTCTGTACTTAGTACGGATCCTATTATCTAGTGGTACATTCACTCTTGTAACTAGTCCCATTAATTGATCATAATATATATATTCCTGATATTAAAATTCTATTTATTTTTATGTTGTTTGTTCTGGATGTAAATATTTTAGTAAATGTTTTTTTTTGGAAATTTTAACATTATATGTTTTAGAGTTTTAGTAACTCTATTTGTTAAATTTTGTTTTCGACAAGTATTTGATTTTAGTTCTCAACAATTATTTTTAAAGATAAAGTAATAAATATTTTATCTATCCTGTTTATTCAATATGTATGATTGCTTGTAATATGTTTTGTTTGCAAAGGATTTAAAAAGAAAATTTTGAATTATTATGTGTAAGAAATACTAGTGTATGTGTGTGATATTTTCTGAAAATATTTTTAAAATGATTTGCATTAAGCATGAAGTGTTATCTCTCACTGGATTCTGACCTCTTTTGTTTTTCTTTTGTTTTTAAAATTTGTTTTCAAGATTTATCGACAGTAGTCATCTGATATTTCGCATTCAGTAAAACACCCTTGTTAGCAGAGAGTGTCTTATTGTTCGGGCCCTAAATTATATCTTTTGTTAGAAGCTTCACACCGGGTTATCTGTGGGCTTTGGTTATAAATATGTTCTGTATTTCGATATTATGATAATGTTTTATTAGATTAGTTAAGAAAATTATTTTAAATCTTTTATTTGTTTAATTGTTTAATTTGATTAATTAGCTGTTTAATAATAAATGGTTTTTAGTTATAAGTTTTGAACTCTGAGACTTGTATGAGATGAGCTGGACTCTCTTAGAAGATTCGTCTCATACGCCGGTCATGATCCGATTTTGGGTCGTGACATAAAATCAGAAGAAAATTGAGTATTGGTTATTAATTATCACATAAGTTAAATTATTAAATTAGCTAGACCGTTAATTAATATGATTTCAAATAATAGCCAGACATAACAAAAACATATGATTCAGAAGACACAACCTATGTGTCTGAAGCTAACATCCCACTCACTTGGATGTCCAAACTAAATGGCCTAGCCACACCCCACTGGTAGGCGGTCGGTCTTACTGGCACGAACCCGAAGCTCAAGAAATGATGTGGAACCAAGGAGAGACAATGAGAGACAGATTTGGAGTGCTTTAGAGTGAGAAAGATGAGTGAGAGCCGAAGGAACTCGGGTTTGGGGGTATATAAAACCCCCCGACCAAAACGGTGAGTTTCATTATTTTTTGTGGTTTACTCAAGTGACAACACTCCTTACTCGAGTGAAATTTCCCTAGCTCTTCATTTGGAAGCTCGACTCACTCGAGTAACAAAACTGCTTACTCGAGTGACCAAGACCCCATTTCACTCGAGTAACCATTTCGGTTCACTCGAGTGAATCGTGATCTTTACCACTCGAGTAACACGGTTTTATTACTTAAGTAATCCATTGCTTCGGGGCTTACAAATAACTTGAACTCATGTATTCATCACCATTAATCACCTTCACATCAATTCATCATTTCAATCCTCCAAGAATTCAATCGGGATTGAACGGAAGGCTACAGAGAACTCAATCGGAACTAGCAAGATATTACAATGACACTCCTCTAGCGGATGCACAATCAACTTTCTGTTGCGTTATCAAAAAGTAGTTACATTAAGGCATTTTTGAAATAGTTTGTCATTCTATTTGTGTATTTTAATTTTTTTTTGTTTTTTTTTTGCAATTCTCCCAGAATCTTTACTTTTTTTTTTTATTACAAGATGAGTTAAACTAGTGATTTAAAATTACAACACATTATCCAACTACTTTGACTAGAACAAAGAATCACCACATCTTCTGCTTACCATATTTTTACGTCAGTACAAAATTTCTAAGTATCAAATAACTTGTGCTTAATTATTAATTCTAAAATTGGTCCATTGAATCCCTCTCAACATTTAGTAAAATTGTTTTTTTCCATGACTATAAGAACCTAACAAAAGTTAAAAGTCATCAAATGACTGTTACTGCGTGATGTGTTATAAGAACATAACCAATGAAGATCCATTCAAAGCAAAGTGTCAAGAAATCGTCTTTCTCTTTTATCAAGAATTGAACCCTCAACTTCTTAGTTATGAAATTTACTTCGATGCCATTGAGCTAGACAGGTTACTCCACAAGAGAAGAACTCTGTATATCTTCACCAGAAATCAGTGACATTATTGGGAAGCATTGGCCTTTCAATCTTTTGGATTGCCCCATTCAATAATGTCTCTTTTTCTAAGTGTAACCAATAGCTTTCAAAGACTCTGGAGCTCACCATTACACCAAAGTCTAGTAAGAAAAGCAGTTCCATTTCCAATCTGTTCAGTTGGGCATTGCTTACTCCTCCAACTCTGGCATAGAATGCATTGTTGTAGTGCCTGCAACATTGCAACCTCCATTTTTTAAGGAAATAAAGAGAATAATATTATACTCCAAACGCCACATATTTCCTATTACGGGCTTTATTTGGGAGAGTATAAGATACTCTAAGGATTTTATTGTTTGAATAATGATTAAATAGTCGATAGGCTTGTATGTTGAAAACAACATTTAGCATGGTTTGAATATTTAGCATTTTTTTTAATTCATACTACTCTCTTACTTTTTTTACTATTCACAAAACTATTTTCAGCTATGTATTATCCCAAAATCTTACACTTATCAAATAGTCACAAAAGATATTGTCACAAAATTTGTCAAACAAATACAATATATAGGGAACAAAAATTCCAACATTACAAATAGAGTATTAAAAAAGTGGTCATAAGGCTTGTACGATTAATTTTTAGTAAAAACTAATGCATCAACAATAGTGTATTTACCAAAAAAAAAATCCTAAAAATTTGAAAGTAAAATTACAAAAAGTTCTATATTAGAAATGGAAAGAAAGAAGCACACTAATTTGGTAAAAATAATGTCATATGAATCAACATTGAGAAAGAAACTCACACATCATCCAGCATCTTAGAAGCAACCAAGACACTTGTGACGAGCAATCTATGAACATTCAGTGACACCACAAGTAAGTCAGGATGCTTGTGAACAAGCCTGTCAATATACACACATCCAACAACAAAGCAAGATGGGCTACAATTAGTATACTTGTAAAGCCTCTCCAAGTACTTTGGGATGCTTATACTTGGTGCCCTCACACCATGAAATGCATTTAAGCTCTTCCCAAACTAAGCCAAACCCGTGCTCATTCCATCCAGCTGACCCAAGCCGTCCACAAGCGGATCATTTCGAGCCACTAGCTTCTCTAGAACAAACGATAGGATGGTCAGGACTCTTGGCGTGGTCAGCTCGGATGGGCTCGGCTCTGGCTGCCTGCTCTGGCTCACTAGTGGCTAACATTTAGAGGTCATTTTGCCTATCACAGGCATGGTTTCAGAAGAGTTTTTGAGTGGTTAATGTCTGAATAGTTAGTTACATGTAAATGTTTGTTATCTGAAATTTTGGGTCATGAAATGGGTTTTCGACACGTGTACATTTCTGATCTGTCAAAGGAACTAGGTACTACAAGTTTGAGGGAATATGATGCTTTAGATTGAAACGATGTGTGGGTGTGGATGAAGGTGAAAATCTTGAAGCAATTGGATTGGAAAAAAGGGTCCCCCCAAAGGCAACAAGACAATAGAATGAAGATGGACCTCACTTGGACTGAAACAAATCATGAAGTACGTGTCCTGAGCCTGCAAGAAAAGTGCATCCACTTGGAGATGCAAATTGGGATGTCGTTCCAATGGACAAATATAACAGTTTCGCAAAATAAAAAGGTGGTTTCATCTCTGCGATATTCATCTCAAATATTTCACCTGTCATAGGAAAATCTTAGTAAAGAATCCATTGACATGTATGGCTCAAACTATAAGGAAAACTGCTATATGACACAAATCACTTTGGCACAAATGCTACATGACACAAACCACTCAGGCACAAATGGGTTAATAGTTGTAAAAGTTTGTAATTATCATTTTTTCTATCTTACAATACATTAATAGTTCTACATCTATGTAACTGTGTCTTTTTTCATCTTAAAATTCAAAAAGAGGGTAGAGAGTTCGATTTCCGGCGGAGTAAATAAAATGGCTAATCAAACAAATAGAGGTGTATTAGTGGTTCAAAACAACAGCAATTCATGCTAAATGAGGAATTACTTCTGATAATGTGATCTAAGTCATACTTGTATACCAACTATTCATTGTCATCATTGAACATCCTACAACTCATTGTCATCATTGAACATCCTGTTCCTTTCCATGAACAAAAAAATATGAGAAAAGAAAAATATAGTATAAATCAAGAATGGAATGGATAAACCCTTCTTTTCTGCAAAAAATATGGAGGATTCTTCTAGCAATCGAGAAGATGCCGCTATCTGCACAAAACCATTTGTTGTCTACAAATTATGGTTACTTGGGACAAGTAATTTGGATTCCTCAGTTGTCATATCGCTCATTGAGAGCTGAACATTCGACTTGGAAGTCATTTTATTCCACTCATTTTCAACACGGAAGAAAACCCACTGAAAACGACGGAATATCTCCAATGCGGCGATGGTGAACACAGTAAGGTAATTATGACGGAGATGTGCAGACAGCTTGTATGTCCATGTGCAGCGCAGAATCAAATTGCTACCAATGACCCAAAAGTAAACCTGCAACTCCGAAATGTATGTTGTTATTAGAGAAATGAGCAGAGTTACAACAGCCAGCATAAATTCAAAAATTTAGCATCACCACCAATCGTGCTTGCAATTCTGAATGTCTAAAAATGGTTCGGTGTATGGGTGTTTTACAGTAAGGAGAATTCTTGAGAAATATTTTGTGATCTGTCCGATGCAAAAACGGTAAATTTATCCTTACCCATTTCCGCCCATGCAACAGGTACGAGCACAGACTTGGTTTGTTGAATTTGAAGATCCTAGTGAAGCAGCTGTCACAAGTTCAAAAGAAAAGAACCACATTAGCTGTTTGACCATGAAGATAATCAGCCCTATAGACCATATATACAGCTTAGTTGAAGTGAACTTTTTTTGGTGCACAAATATCAGATAAAGTATCCCTGAAACCCAAGATATATATATAATGCAGATGCTTGATCTTCCCAACAATTGCTAAACCTTCAAAATAGGTACACATTTTATCACCATATATGTGCTTTCAAATATAAGCCAAAATTCAGAACAGACAAGGCATACTAATTAAAGCAGAGGAAAGATCTCACTGACACATTAGCACCTAACGTGATATTTATCCATTTAGCAGCACAGATTGACAAATGACTTCTTTGAAAGTTTTCGTATTTATGTCATTATCGAAGCTACAAAGCTATCAATATACCTCATATCCCAATCTCGAGTGATGTCCCAGTAGAATGAATACAAAGAATTCAGAACACCTGAAAGAAGCCAAAGAGGCCGATAGAAGTTTTTCCACCTGTCGGGGAGGACATGATACTTCAGGGCTGAAAGAAATATCACTGGCACCGCTGTTGAGTATTTTAATGCTGCGACCACGAAGAAACAATTTTACTGTAGTTTTCAGGAATAAAACTATCTAAAAAATATTACTATATTTTTCTGGAAGAAAAATATCTTTTATGCAAAAAAAAAAAAAAGGCGAAGTGAGTCTTTTATAAATTGATATGAGACAGTAAGCAATGGATGAAATTCTAAAGGCAGAAGCAGAAAGCAGTTTATTTGTTTTTTG
>CAODLS012096280.1:0-10933 GCA_948243855.1 Flueggea neowawraea
GTAACAATAGGTGTCTCATATCAGAAAACAAAAGCATACTAATATATAGTATCAAAACAGAGTATGCGTAGAAGCATCAAAATCAAAAGAGAGATATATAGTGCTTATATATCAATTTCAAAGCAGAGTCCTGATTAATACACATAATTAGTTTATCATTAGTCAAATTTTAGAGTATGTGTTATACACAACATAAAACATATACAGTTCGAGACACAACCTATGTGTCTGAAGCTGCTATTCACTCAGTTGGAAGTCCAAGTGCAAACACCCATCAGGCCCCACTCGTCGGTGGCTGGTCTCTCGGGCATGAACAAGAAGCTGAACATAACAAACATATATTGATAGATGTATCAGAAGCAAACTCAAATGCGGTACTGTGGGAATACCATATGCATGAAGTGCAGATGCAGATACGGACTCTCGAAAGACCCCAAATGATCCATATCGAATGATAATCTATCATTATGGATCCAAAATACAGAATTTACGTAAAATTACAGTTTGGTCCTCAACCAGTGCAAAATTACATTTTAGTCCCCAAAACTTGACAAATTACAAAATAGTCCTCCTACTATACTAGGATAGCTAACTTACTTTTTCATGTAGTCAGAATCCCCAAAAGGTTCCCGAACTCTCAGAAATCGACAAAATACAAAATTACAAAACGAGTCCAAAAGGACCCCATCTTACTCGAGTAACACTCTGGCTTACTCGAGTAAGACACACCTCATCTTACTCGAGTAATCCAGACGTGGTTACTTGAGTAAGACAACCCATTTCCCACTTGAGTAAGCCACACTGGTCACTCGAGTGAGACTAAGCTCCTCTTACTCGAGTAAGCAAAGCTCTTACTTGAGTAAGACACAACCTAGACGAACCCAAAAATTGTGTAACACGATTTAACCAACCAAAATCGATATCAAACACCCACATTGACTCTAAACAAAGCCCTGAACAAGAATCTAGGGTCAAAACCACCAAAGCAACTCAGAATCACCCTAGATCGACAAACAATGAAGCTAACCCTAACTCAACCAATGTCTTATCAAATAAGATGATTCAAAGCTTGAATCATGTTCCCTTAACCTCAAACAACTCAGAGCTAACAACACTAAGCATCCATTTACTCAGAATCATCCCGAAAATGCAAACCCAAATACAAACTCAGCCTAAAGCATGAATCCGAATATTCAAACATGAAATGGATGAAATTAAGAGATTAGATACGAGATCTTACCTCTAAAAACGAAATGGGAACAACAAGAAGCAATGAGGACTCGTTTCGCACCAATTTGAGTGAGAGAGAGATGAAAATGAAGTGAGAGAAATGAAAGAGTCGTGTGGCGATATTTATAGACCCCGCCCAGAACAGTGTACTCACTCGAGTGACAGGCCTTCATCACTCGAGTGACAAGCTGCTTACTCGAGTAACACATATTGTTACTCGAGTAACACTTTCCAGGTGTTCTCCGTGTTCATCCAGAAGCACGACTTACTCGAGTAATCCACACCTCAGCTTACTCAAGTAACGCACGAATACTTACTCGAGTAACACCTCTCACAAACATAAATCCTTAACTCAACACTCGTATCGATCAAGATCGAAACGAAAGACTACAGAGAGCCTTATCGAAATCCGACTGGGGTATTACATTTTAAGATAATTTTAAAGTTACTAATATAAAAAGTGTTTTTAAAATCTCTTTATTCTTTAAAACATAAAGAAATATAAAGATATAGTCCAAATATTCTTCAAGCTTCGAACAATTCGTGGTTTGGAGTTTTTCTCTGGCTTTGGCTAAGTCACTGTTTTAGTAGCTTAACTATAATAAAGATTCGAATTATCATTTAAAAAGATATAGTCTAAATGGGGAAAAAAAAAGAAGGTAGAGTTAAAATAAATAGAAAACTTCAAGAGGCCCAAATACTCTTTAAACGTTGGATGGCGTCGATAGTCAAACTACGTTAAAGCTCGAAGGAAGCTTTTTATTGATATATTACAGGCTTCATAACTCATTCATATGCCAAAGTTGTGACCTTTTAAAGTTGACTATCGTGCAACAAGTCATTTGGACTTTTGTCGATCCAAACCATCCATATATTATAATCTCAGCTCCTCCATGTCATATTCTACGTTAACTTAACATAGACGATTTATAAACTAGTAGTAATTCTTCTGCACAAAATGTCTGTTGGGTAGAGTTAGGACCAATACCTTTAACTTAATAATTTGGAGTGGTGTCCGATCTTATTATTAGTTGTTCTTTGTCTAATATGCTCATTAGATATCTTTCGGATAGAGTTAAGCTAAGTTGACGAGATTATTATTTTATAGATAATTATCAAGGTTGCGCGTAATTTTGCTAAACTGTTTAGTCTTGAACACTTCATAAAAATTCAAACAAAAATTGTGAATATATTGAAAAGGAATTTCTGGCTTACTAAATGTTCATAATCAAGTGATGCTAATTTTATGCATCAAAAGTAATTTCACCTCTTAAATTTGAAACATTATTGCTTCCAAACTAATATGTTTTAAGTGTAAATTGATAAGAAAAATAAAAATAAAGAACAGAACCAATTACCATTGCATATCTGTTCGTTCATCCTTTTTTTTCACTAATTTATATATAGATGCATCGAAGGACTAAGGAGATCCCATGCAAAGAGAGAAACTTAAATATCATTAACTACCAAGAATAGTACTAATTAGATTATTTAATCAAGAATGCTTCATCTTTCTTTGCCTTAAAAAGCTAGCTAGACATAGAAGATGAAGCTAATTAATTAGCTTAATAGAAGGTTCCGTCTTCTTAGGCTTTTTGGGACTTGAATGTCTTGGAAGCCATTGATGATGATCAAAGTATATATCTGAGGGAGGATTGCTTCCCTTTGCAATCATGAGTCCAACTGCCATGATTACAATCTAAGAGAGATAGAGAGAGGCAATATTTCTCTCATTTCTCTCCTCAAACACCCAACACACTCATAACACAAACCTTGCCTCTCCATCTCTATTTATATCATCTTCCGTCCCACTCTTTCTCTCAAATTTCTCCTTTTCATTCCTCTTTGACCATTAATATACACTTTGCTCTTCTTCCTATAGAAAAAAGAAAAGAAAAACATGTGTATCAATAGAGTAGCCAACCTGTCTCCTCCTTTCTACTCTTCAAAGAGAAGGCCAATACCAAAAAAATCCAAGGTTCAAGTCATTGGTCTCACTTCTAGGTAAATACAATATATATACTTTTATTCGATCAATTATGTTGTTGCTGAAGTTTTGTTAATGATAGAAACGCCTTTAATTTCACTCGGTATATATGATAATTAAAATTTTATGTATGTTTTCTATTCAAGTCTGTTAATGTTAAAAACGACTCTAATATATATCGGTTTACATGGTAATTTTTGTTTGAACAGAAAAAGAAGTGATCAAGAAAAGGAAGAAAAGGATATGCAGCTACAAAACTTGAAGCTATACTTGAAGAACCAAAGTATTGTCGAAGAGAACGAGACGTTAAGAAAACAAGCTAGTCTTCTTCACCAAGAAAATTTAGCCTTATTGACTGCGTTCCGAAAGAAATTCCCTCATTTGGACAGTTTATCTATTGCTACTTTATTTCTTTGGCACAAACACTAGAAATAAATTAATTATAGAGAACAACTATCTCTATATCTCTAATTAGTGATTTGAAGTGTATGATAACTATATAATTTGATGTACGGATTTTTATTTGCAAAAAATTAAACGCACATGCTAATAAATATGTCGTGATCGATATCTAAAAATCATCAATTTTGTTTCAATATTGATCTTTTTTTTTAACTTAGCTTTAACGTTGATGTGTCAATTAAATCGCTATGATTCTTGTATTTTACTTTGTTTTGAAGCCTGGAAATTAATGAAACTAAGTGATGATGATCTTAGTTAGCTTTCAGCAACTATAATATTAATACTTGATTCGCTTGACTTGCATGTTGCACTTGAGACATATTTTGAAGAACTAACATCATGTGAGAAGGGTTTGGACAAGTAGTTTTTGATCAGTATGAGATATGAATTGATCAACAAGTCACAACTATATAAACATTCGAATTCTATATAATTTATTGTTTTAACAAGAGATCGTGTGTGTAGTAATAAGAAAATAATTATCTAGATTACTACCTCTAAATTCTCGAAGTATCTCATCTAACGTAACTTTTTAATTGAATCGAGCCGACAGTCTTTTTTTTCTTCTATTTTTTATTATATAATCTACCAAAATAATATACTTTTATTCAATTTATCGAAAACAAACCAGCTCAATATAAATTTTTGATCACTTCTCAATTCTAATGCACCATAACGCTAATGCATATCAGGTTCCTTGATTAATTATGAAAACTGTTCGAGAATAAATATACACTATCAGTCTATCACTACAATTTATATATAGAGAGAGAGTTGAATTGGGATTACCAAATTTAAGCAATTAACAACAAAGCAATTTGTAAATATAATACTAATATTCGTGGATTACAAAGGCAGCAAATCTAAATGCCCAAGTCTTTGTTTACTAACCTTTGAAAATTGCATGATATTTTTTTTTACAACAACTTGTATGATATTTGGTGAATAACAATAATCCACCAGTTTTTTTCTGAATCCTTGCGTAAGCGGGAGAAGAAGTAAGATTCCTATTGGCTTTCAAGCCATCAACAAAACTAAACTTATTTAAATTAGATAAAGAAACTACGCATTCTAGCTCAAATTCTAGTTTCTGTTTGTAGTGTCATATTTTTATATCATTTAAAAATTAAAATTAATAGTTACTTATAAATATTTCATTCTTTTAAATTATTAAAATATTTTTTTAAATATAAAATTGTAAAAATTCATGAGATTACAATTGACAATACTTAAATGAATTGATTTAGCGTGAAATGGTCTACAAACATAGTACACAATAATTCACATCATACGTAGAAACTCGAACAGAACAGTAACACAAATATGCGTGCGCAGCAACTTGATTTCGGCTGTAATTTGTGTTTGGAAAAAGCGGATTTGGTAGACAGCGGATTGGATATATAGCTTTTTTTTATTTATAACTTTTTTTTTATTTATAACGGGTTGGGTTGTTGTAGTAAAAAAAATTGGACGGATTGGATTGATGAATTTAATTTTTTTAGAGCCAATATGCTCTACTACGGTGGTGTTGGTATGAACATATACATGCGGAATTCTTGTAATTTCTTTTCATGTTTTTTTTTTGTTTTTCAAATTTGTGCTTTCAGAATCATTTAAGAGCAACTGTAGACACTAGTATCTACATTATTTTTTGTCCAATACATTGTATAACCAAAAATCTAGTTAAACAAATTTAACCCCTGTTTAACCAGAATTTTAGCTCCACAAATTCAGTGAGGCTTTGGTTTTACGTCGCATTAATGCCAAAGCAAGAAAATTTCAGCGAAATTTGTTAGATCATCATTGAACGTTACTGTCAAGAAAGATACTCGAATTACCCGGAGCAGGTAGAACGGGTAGTAAGTCTACGAGTGTAGCAAGGGAAGACGCGGGTTCGAGCGGTGAGATGTTCTCTGGGCCGCTGCTTGGACTAAGCCCTTACTTCGGGCCCTAAGGCCTGTATGTGACTGCAATCCGATAAGTCTGGACTGAATGAGGGGCCCTGGGCCTGGACAGGGCTAGCTCTTCCGAAAGTTTACTGGTTGGTCCGCTCGAAAAACGAGCTGGCTAGGTTCTCCTGTTACAAAAAAAAAAAGATACTCGAATTAAAAAATGATACAGCTCAATAGCTGCAGATGATTGATCCATGACTAGCCAATATTGCTGTTGGTACTATTTGAAAAATTATCTTTTGATCTGTAACTAATGAAGAGTTGTTTAACTATTTAATATCAGACTCTGAGTGTACTGGTAGAATGACAATGATTAGAGGGTAATTAAGCCGAGCTATAGATTGTTTAATAAAAAAATCTAGGTTTGATAAGAATAATCTGAGTGCAAATTTCAGCTTTAGATTATGTTTAAGTTTTGACCGTTTATAATTTAATGAGCTCCCGAGAGTTTGATTCGAGTAGAGTTCAATTTAGATAAGTGACGAACAAGCTAAACTTGTTTAAAACCTGTTTAGTAAGTAAATTTTAAATTAGCTAATTTTAGATTTTGTTTAAGTTTGGACCGTTTATAATTTAACGAGCTCGAATCGAGAGTTTGATTAGAGTTGAAGTTCGGTTTGAATAACTGACAATAAGCTAAACTTGTTTAAAACCTATTTATATTTTGATTCACTGTATTATTTGATTGGAAAAAGAATTGAATGCATAGTACCCTACTAAGACAGCTTCAGAGAAGTGACTAGAAAAATTCCTAACTAAGCGAGATTTTTTCCCCTCAAATAAAACTGCAATAGGGCTTTTTACACTGTACCCACCCACTATAGATGCCCCTGTGGAAAGTTACCAGTAGCATGCCTTTTTTTTGCCGGATGTGATTGTGTAAGTTGTTTTCTGATTCACTCTATTGAAAGTAATTACATCAAGATTAACTTTAACATCAATACCTTATGGTGCACACACAATGTTCCTGTAAACCGAGTTTCCCAGGCCAACATTAGTCATTGTGTATGTCTGTGGAGTAAACCCCAATCTGATAGAGAATGATGGATAACTCAACTGAGTTTCAGGAATGCTTATTGCATTAGAGCACTTCACGGTGCGGTGCGTCCAACTATGGCTCCAACTTGTCTGTTGGTGTAACCGAGGCCACACGAGTAAGGAATGTAATCATCAGGTTTATTATCGTAAACGAGTCCTAGATCATTCGCTCTTGATGGGTTCACATGCCCTGCTCCTATATCAAAAACTGTAGTTGTATCAGGTTGTTGACCATAAATCGGCTAGCCTCCTAGGTTGCTCAAATGGGTTGTTGTCATTATAGCGGATTTTATTTTAGTTGGTGACCAGTTAGGATGAGATGCCTTAAGCAAAGGAGCAATACTGCTAAAATGAGGGCAGGACACTAAAGTTTTTGATATCATGTGAAAGTATGTTAAACGTCTATGCTGTTTTCAAAAGAAGTAGGCCAAGCTGCCAAAGATATTGACTCCATGGCCTATAACATCAAGCTTCAGGGGCTCGCACAGTTAGGACCTCTTGAAGAAAATGTAGCAATCCAATGAGCTTTAGGTATTTTGTACACAATTGCTCTAATTTATCTGTCAACAGTGCTTGCTCTTACTGTTAGAATCCATGGTGCCTCATTTGACAAAGAAGTGTGCTCAGGAGCGGAGTTCCCTACTGCGCAACTGACGAAGACACCTTTCTGAATAGCTCTGAATGTTCCTAATGCAATTGCATCTTCACATAATGGAAGTGAGTGACCTCTAAGTGAAAGCAAAAGAATTTCAACTCCATCTTTAACAGTAGTTCTCGTGGCATCCGCTATAGCATTCTCTTTGCAAACTTCATCGCTGCAAACCTTGAGCTAACTCCATCAAGAGCAGTTCTCATGGCAAACGCAGCGATGAAGTTTGCAAAAAGAGTGCTATATCGGATGCCATGAGAACTGCTGTTGAAGATCGAGTTGACATTCTTTCGCTTTCACTTGGAGGTCTCTCGCTTCCATTCTATGATGATGCAATTGCATTAGGAGCATTCAGAACTATTCAGAAAGGTGTCTTCATCAGTTGCGCAACAGTGAACTCCGCTCCTAAGAACACTTCTTTATTAAATGAGGCACCATTGATTTTAATAGTAAGAGCAAGCACTGTTAACAAAGAAATTAAAGCAATTGTGTACATAATACTAAAGCTCCTCAAGTTGCTACATTTTCTTCAAGAGGTTCTAACTATGCTAGCCCCGAAATCTTGAAGCTTGATGTTATAAGCCCTGGAGTCCACATCTTGGCAATTTGGCATACTTTTTTTGACAACAGTATAATCCCTTTTAATATACTTTCACATGATATCTTGAATTTTAGTGTCATGCCCTCATCTTAACGGGTATTGCTGCTTTGCTCAAGGTCTCTCATCCTAACTGGTCACCAGCTGCAATAAAATCGGTCACTATGACAACAACCCATCTAAGTAACCTATGAGGCCAACCGATTTCTGATCAATAACCTAGTATAGTTACAGTTTTCGATATGGGCACAGGGCATGTGAACCCATCAAGAGTGAACGATCCAGGGCTCGTTTACGACATTAAACCTGATGACTACATTCCTTACTTGTGTGGCATCGGTTACACCAACAGACAAGTCAGAGCTATCGTTGGACGCACCATTAAGTGCTCCAATGCAACAAGCATTCATGAAGCTCATCTGAATTATCCATCATTCATGAAGTATTCATGACTCCACAGACATACACGACAAGTGTTGGCCTGACAAACTCGATTTACAGGAACATTGTGTTTGTACCAAAAGGTGTTGATGTTAAAGTTAGTTCTGATGTAATTGCTTTCAATAGAGTAAACCAGAAAGCAACTTATGCTGTCACATTCAGCAAAAAGGGCATGCTACTGGTAACTTTTCACAAGATCATCTATACTAGATGGCTAGAGGGTATAGTGTAAGAAACCCTATTGCAGTCTTATTTGAGTGAAGAATTCTTGCTTAGGAATTTTCTTAGTCACTTCTCTGCAGCTGTGTTAGTAGGGTACCATGCATTCAATTCTTTTTCCAATCAAATTGCAATATTTGGCTCAAAATATAAATAGAATCCATTGCACTAATGCACATCAGGTTTCTAATGATTCAGTATATGGAGATAAGAAAGCATACTCAATCGAATAGAACTACTGACAAGCAAATTTGGACGTTTTATAAATTTTTGGCGCTTTCCTCCAATGACTTGCATATACGATATGCTGCAATACACATTGTGGCATTGCCTATTACTGTTAGGGCTGCCTGAAGAGCCACCAGTACCTGTATTTTTGTCAAAGAGAATTGTCAACAGTTATAGTTTTACTCAAGTCATAAAATATAAAAAAAAGTTTACTAGAATGAAATTTTGGAGTGTGATCAACAAAAAAAAGAAGCCTGGAAAGTTGCAAGCGCGTCATTGATGAATATATTTGTGGTGGATGAGATACTTTAAGATTCTTGTTACATAAACAAAATGAGATCATGAAAAACACAATCTCCAATTCAAATGCAGTGGTTTTAGGAACAGGATATGGTATTTAAACAGATCAGTACCATCAAATTTCTCAAGAAAGAAATAATAACACAGTTCACTTACCTTTGATAGTTGCTACTTTGTTTACACCCATTCATATAATTCTTATGGTCTCTCTTAAATATGAAAATTCAGTAATTACTCAATGTGATTTTCATATTAATCAGGCCATAACTGCATATTGACTTTGACCTTTCACTTCTACCTTTTTCTAATATTTTCACAAATTCATCTCCTTGAATATGGCGCCTAGTGTTACTAATGTTTGACAGTTCGAAGGCATTTTTCTTTCACTGCAATCTTTCTGAGGAAAGAACATATATAAAGACCGTGAACACAAATGATATTAAACTTGCTAAAACAATATAAATGTTGAAAACTTTAAGATAAAATTAACAGTGATACTAAACCTGAATTTTGAATTAAGCAATGTGATGAAGGCTGATTGATAAAAGGTAACACAAAACATTTAACTTGTAATGATATGCACGAAGATAAAGAATATCTAGTTAAGTCCCAGGCTCAAGTTATGCATTTCTTGCTCATACAGAGTCTAATTTAGTTCATATAAGGTTATTCACATTTTTATTTTTCTTTGTTGTCATTCAGGTCCATATTGTCAAGTGATAGATTATTCTTACTAACCTCAAGAGACTCGGAATTATAGAAAAAATGCCAAGTGCATGCACAAAACGCTCCACCAAGCAGGGGCACCTAAACCAACAAATCAAGTCAGATGATAAACAAATAAAAAATTCTAGTCTCATCAGTCAGACAGTCAGTAATATTTTTCTTTAAGCCCGACAACAACACAATCACTACAACAATTTAGAAAACTAAACAAGAGCGTTTGACATGTTTCAGGAAAAAAAGTTAACCAAACTAGATTGGCACTGACACTACAATAATGAAGGAACTCAAAAGTGAATGATTTCCCGTTAAAAGAATGAGAAAATATAATTTCCACTTATTTTGACAAAGGGAAAAAGGCAACACGTAAAATAGACTCACTAAATTAGAGAAGCAACTAGCAATAGATAAACCAAAAGAGAGATGAACTAATATAAGCACAAGTTGTGAAATGTAGAATGCTGTGACAAGCATAAAAAATACAAAAATATAAGACTTATAACGACAACTTCACCGAACCACCCTGGATTAGATTAATTTTGCTTCAATTGCAATGAGAATGAGTCACTCATGTTGTTTTCTGCATTGCATCAACCAGAACATGGCCAATTTCTATTCTTATATACCTAATCCATTGTACCTCTAAATGTATGCTCTAAAAATCATCCATAACAACATAGAGACCCAAGACACCCCAGCAAATGTAATTCAACATGCTGTAATATTATTGGTTATTGTACATTATCATCATTCATCCGCATGTGATTTATCAGCAAGGTTTTACCGACAGTGATCTGATAGGTTATCTCCGGGAAAAACTGATGGAAATCCATCGTCAGCAGTGTAAATTTGAGCAGAGAATAAAATAGTGCCTCAATAATTTTAGATTTCTTTATCTAACTGATAACTCACCATACCCCAAGAGAGCCCTTTCCAAGATTCAAACCCGGATTTCTCCCCATATGGCCACACCAAGGCCATTGCTGTAATCCTGTAGACAAAGGGGAAAAAAAATAACCATCAACACTTTCTTTTGATGTTTGACGAGGCCACCATGTTTGCAACAGAGGTTGAACCCTCAAGCTCACAGCTTGTCCTTCAGGGCA
>CAODLS012096305.1:0-11328 GCA_948243855.1 Flueggea neowawraea
TAATTGGCATCAGTCCAGGTGATATTTAGACCGCCCCAGTTATTGTGCGGAATGCCTAAAGCTTCCCAGACAGCCTTTGACGCATCAACAATGTTGTTAGCACATGGAGGTTGATAATCATGGACACTGTCACATCCCATATGTTGGATTTCTTATGCAACTAATCAACATTATGTGCAACAGAAAAACACAAGAAACACGCCACAAGATCCAAGTATGATAATATAATCGTATTAAATTAAGTGCAAAATTTTATTACCTCTTACTTTGGTAATCGAATTTCAGCAAACACCAAAAGAGCCTGGATCGAAATTTGATCCCTTTCTCCTTAGCTAATGCCAAATTGTTATTGACTTAGGGACTGTCAAACGACGACTCCCCTCTACTCTCACACACACAAAAGATCAAAGGGATAGGATCATGTGTGCTAGCACTCAAGGAAGCTTTTCAAGCCTTGATGAATTCGGATTAGTGAAGGGCTAAGCAAAACAATTTTCTTCTTTCTCTATTGAATGAATGCCAAACCTTCAAGCTAGAGCAAGTGAGAGAATTAATTTTTCTCTTCTTTTCTCTTGTTAGGTTACGGCTTAGAGGAAGAGTGAGAAAAAGAGAGTCGCACAAAACCCTAAGGTTTTCCTCCCTTATGTATGTCGAATATGCACCACAAAATCAGAGATTTATTTTGAATCAAATTCTCTCCTCCTTTTTCCATTATGTGGCCGGCCATACACTCCTAAAAAATAGGAGTTCGAGTTCTTATCTTAGAAGGAGTTTATTCTCCTTCCCTTTTGGACAATTTAACTCAAACAAAAATTCATTGATCAAGTCCTACTTGAAAAAGGATTCTCTTCAAGTCCTACTTGAAAAAAGATTCTCTTTCTTCCTTTTAATTAATTAATTAAATTTTTTAATTAATTATTCCATTAGGCTGAATTTTATAATTCAAGAAATAATACAAATAATTTATATAAATTTCAACAAGTATAAATATAATTCAAGACATTATAAAATATATATATATATATATATATAGTTAAACTATATTTATATGTTAATTGTATTTTGGTATGAACTTGTTAACAAAACATTAACTATATATATATATATATAGGGGCAGGCTCGAGGCGGGTATATTAAATACCGACCCTGCCCTATCTTTGATAATTTTAGTTTTGGGTTATCCTAAAATCCGCCCCGTTCTCTGGTCAAACGTTGAAAAACTTGCCCTGTTAGGATCGGATCGATTCGATATCCCACAGGTTCGGAATATTTTGCCATCCCTACCTTTCTCACAGGACAAATGAAAAATTTTAAATTTTAATACATCAATAATAATATCGGATAAATATTTTCGAGTATTATCTACGATCAGGTAATCTCAAGTTAAACCATGTAACCACAAACACAAAGTTAGAGAGAGAATTAATCTGAGGAGATCATTTCGATACTTAAATCAGTTAAAAGCCTATTAGAGGGAAGGAAGATATTGCTGAAAAGAAGAAAGAGTGAGAAGGGCAATGAAGTCTACCACCATATAGTGATTGTGGCATGATATTTTTAGGCAAGGCCGAGCCACATATCGACTGTATATTGTCCTAAAGTGTCCTAGCATATGTCGTGTATTTTTAATACGAACAGACGAGTGTCTTAAAAGAGTGCCAATCCAGTTGAGGCGTTTGTCGTAGAGTGGAGCAAACCATTGTTGAGTTGTTCGTGCATGTGTTTGTGATGATGAGCTGCAACTGGCGGCCAACCATTCCATAAGATAATTAAAAAGATTTTAAATTATGTATTTATTCCAAAAATTAAGAGTTCGTTTAACATTATAGTATTTAGTATATAACATATAACATTTTTTAGTGATCAATGATAAATAAATAATAAAAAAATAGAAAAATAATATATCTTTTAATAAAATATTATATGTTATATACTGTTGTAAATAAACACGCCCTAAAAGTGTTATACTTTTTCAAAATATATAAAATACTTTCAATTGTATAATTTAATTTTTATCAGCAAATGTATAATTTCTTAATTTAGCAGTACTCCAGATAATTATTTAACTATCTAAATAGACCATTTTATTTTTATTTTACCCATAATATCAAATCTTAATATTTATTTTTTTACAAAATATTAAATCTTACTTTGAGTAAGCAGTTAGATATTCTTAGTGAAATACTACTTATTTAATTAAAAAGAGTAGATAGAATATTAGAATAAAATAATGTTTTAGCAATTGGAATGTTCCTTCGGAGGATTATGGATTGGAATTAAATTTTTGTATAAAAAAAAAGGTGAAAAGAGAATGATAATGACAAATCGTAATTGAAAAGGCGAAGCATGAAGACAAGGACAGAAAGTAGGACCACGCCGCGTAGGTTGGCTTTCTCTGTTCTCTCATTTGTTATTTGACCGTCCCACAGACACACACACAGAGGGTGAATTACCCCACAGTTGCTAGAGTTTCACTTCTTAGCCAATTTTATCCCTTCTATTTTACAATACCCGTTTCAATACCTAATACTTCACACCATTAATTATTTTAACGTGCCACGTTAGTTTTGTTGACATGGAATCTGAGCCATTAATGTTTAAATTTAAAAGACTAAATTTTCCTAAAAAATGTAACAGCCCAACCAATAGATTTATCACTATTTCTAATTCAGTTTGGCAACTCACCCTTTTCAACAATCACTGATATTGTCCCATGTCATCTAGCAATTAACTCTTAACAATTAGAATTCCTTCCTACAGTAACCACCATGCTCTCAAATGTAAATAACATCACTATTCATCGTTTCATCAAATTCAAATATATATATACATATATAATCTATCATATGTTAACCTTCTCTCAAACTCATCCTTATGATAACTTAACAAGCAGAAACACAACGAAAACTCAAACCCTTCTTCAATTTAGTTCCAAAATTCTTTATGAATGGTTGGTCTTCTTGTCTAAAAATTAATTTTTTATGTTCTTGATTGTTTTTAATGAGAGAATTATAATTTCTAAAAGATGGATGTGACAAATTAACAGAAAAAAAGAAAAAACCAAGTGCAAATTATTCATTTGGTTCTTTTTATTAGTAGGTCTCTTGTTTAAATTTAACCAACGGTAACAAATTTAAGGATCAAATTAGAACTTTTTGAAAAGGCAGGGACGTAACCAACAAACCTCAAGGATCGCAGAGTAATTGACCCTACATTTGATGCGCAACCCAAAACATAAGCATCAATTAGTTATAACGGAGATATTTTTGGCTTATGGCATTGCATGACCCAATTGCCACTTTACAACTACATAAAGACGGACGAAATGAAATTTATTGGTTCCTACGTAGTCAAATATGATATGGCCGCACCCAGGTAGTTTGGTGGAAAGGATGTGTGACCCTTGTTCATACGGCGCAGATTCGAGTGGGAGCAACGACAACTTTGTGTTGTCTATTGTTGCAATCCGTGTCGTGCACTAGAGCAAAGAATCCTCTGGAAACTTGTCTCACTATGGTGTTACGGTAACCTCACTAGTGCACTAGCCCAAGTCCGCTACCGTTGTCAGCTATGGCTCTCGGGAACATTTCGTAGCGAGAAAGTAATGTATGTATAGTAACATCCAGTATAGCTATACTATTACTGATAACCTCTGACTCTTTTTTTATCGATAAAAAAATGATATGTCCGCCATTATCGCACGTTGGACAAATTTTGCCCCGAGGATCCATATCTTTTGGCTCCCTTTTTTGTTAGAAAAGAAGTCACATACTTATCTCAAGATTAATAAATTACAAGCAAAGTTGGCTTAGTTGAGGATTAATATATTTTTATTAATATAAAGTAGAGAAAGAAAGTTCTGGATTAGTTGTCGTTCTGCTTTTAATTAATAATGTGTCACAATTGTAGGGAAAGAGGAGTTTGATTTTGAATGGTTGATATGGCCTCCAGTAATAAATTAATTCAGAAATTATTCTTTTTTACGTAAGAAATAAGTACTTGTTTTTTCTTTTAAAAATAATAAATATTTGTTAATATTAAGAAAATATACTTCTCTTTCTTTTTTTTTAAACAAATAAGTTTATTGGATATAAATACGAATAACAATACGAGTTCAGTTCTAAAGCTCCGTAGTAAAAACTTGAAAAGTTCACAGTTATTTAATGCTGCTGTTTTTTTTTTTGTTCTTTCTAAAAGCTGGAAAGGCCACTCCGATTTTACCAATCTAACTAGACTAATCCATTAAACAATGCTGCCGCTTTTTACAGCCTAACAAAAGGTCAACCATAAATGCGGATAGAGAAGTCAAAAGTCAAATACATGGATCAAATGCTCCTATAACGGTTTCCTCCGGCTGTCCAGGCGACTTTCTTCACAAATTTTAACAATTTTGGATCAAATTTCGATTTTATTAGAAGAGTTTTTCCAAATAACTCTGACACGAGTTCATACAGTATTACTTAATTTATAAGCATCTCCATTATGTTTGAGTCTAAATATTTAGCATTTAATTTATATTTATATGTCCATAAGAGCCTAATCAGCCAACTTAATTTTAAGAAATAAAAAACAACTCAATTTTTTTCTGTACAACAACTTTGTGTTAAATACCATTTATTTACTCTCCCTAGGGAATTAGAATAACATCTTAGATTGATCAATATAAATCTCCTAATTATCTTCAATTAATTACTCCAATTTCTTTTGATACAAGATCATCAACCCACCATGAGAAAGTCATTAGAAAAGCACAAAACATAAGATTTAGAGTACAAAACTAGATGCTGCCGGAAAAAATTAATGGCCACTCATCTACCTAAGCATGTCTAACAATTTTTCTTCGAAATTTACCTAATTTGGTATAAACACAAACATTTCTAGGAAAGCCTAACTTGGTTGCTTGAAAATTGGGAGGTCGTTGAATTAGACCACTCCACTTATATATGCACGAGGTATGAACCCCATGCAAGCTGCTTAATGCATTTCAATTCAATGCAACATTGTTTACGTACAAATCCATCCATCTACCTTTATACTATATATACCTTTACATGCCTCCATTTCTCTCTATCCAAAACAAACATTAACTGATAATAACCTAGCTCCTTCCAAATACATAAACATGAAGCCACTTACGACATTATTCCTTTTATTCGCATTGATTATCATGGCTTTGGCCATTCATGTCGCAAAAGCTGAAGAACAAGCTCTCATCAACGATAACGATGATGGCACCACTGATCAGGAACCCTTTAGTTCATCGTTGAGGGGGGCGAGCCGGCTCCTAGTACAGAAAATGACATGTAATAAATACCCTAAGATTTGTCGTGTAAGTGGTAGTCCTGGTCCAGATTGCTGCAAGAAAAAATGTGTGAATTTCTCAACGGATCGTCTCAATTGTGGCAAGTGTGGTAAGAAGTGCAAATACTCGGAGATTTGCTGCAAAGGTAAGTGTGTGAACCCAATGTCCAACAAGAAGCATTGCGGAGGTTGCAACAACAAATGCGAGAAAGGAAGCAAATGTACATATGGGATGTGCAGTTATGCATAAAACATGTGTGCATGCTACACTTAATTTAGCTTATAAGCTACCAAACTATAGTTGATTAGTTATATTATACGTGTTAATAAATAAGTGTCTACACATTTCAAAAATAAATAAATAAATAAATAAATAAGTGTCTACACAAAGTGAAGAAGATAAATAAATCTCTAGAGAGAGACAAAACATATACATATGTTTATCTATTAAAAATTTATACTTGTGAATCGATGTTTTGTTTTCTAGGTTTCACTGTGTTGTGATTTGATGACTCTTTATGTCAATATTTTACATATGTAAAATATTTATATTCAAAAAGACAATACATTTTATTTTGTCTATTAGTTACACTTATTTCTTCCTATTTGGTGATTGATCTCTTCAATTAGATATAAACAAACTTGATACGGTTTGAAATTAGACGGTCAGAAATTGGACCAAAGTTGGCTTTAAACTGGAGCTGAAACCTTACTAATTGGTAGGATTTAGAGTCATGATTCATAATTTCCGGAAACCAAGTGGTTCAATAGTCAATTCCGAACCAGATGAAATCAACTAAAATGAGTGAAAAAAGTTTTAAAAAATATTATTACATTTATATACAATATTTAAATTTTTTTCAACAAAATTAAATTTAAAAACGGAAAATTTAAAATTAAAAAGCTTAAACCGTTAAATTGTTTGGATGAAACAGTGAACCAAAGCGGCCCAAGCTAAAACTGAAACTGAATCACTAGAACCAGCCCTAAGCGATTGGTTTGAGCTAAACAGTTTTTTGAACGTGAAACGACGTTTTATGAAGCATCACCTGGTGTATTTTCACCAAAGTGGGCATTTGCGAGAAGGCCGTATATCAAAATGAAGATCTTCCATCTTTGAGTTAGATCTTTCTTTTTTTCTCAGAATTTTTGAGTCAGAACTAAAATAATTAATTAGTCTTCTCGATATGATTATCATCACCATGTCGGGAAAAAGGCCAACTTAGTACTTCATCTTATTTTATGTTCACAATTTAGTCCTCTTCGTGTTAACAGACTAATGTTTAGTCCTCTAAAGTTCAAACTTTACAACTATTAGTCCTATTCATCAATGCTGGCACATAACGTGCTGACATGACACAGCTATCTGATGGGTGGAGATGCCACATAAAAAAGCCATGTAAACTTCCACATAAACTACTTTTAACTTAACATCAAAAATCCAAAAACTCATAATAACTCTATCGTATACTTAATGTTCTACATTAAGCGCCACGTTATCGAGTTGCTCTTGCCATGTCAATGATGCATGAAGCACATTATGATGATGCAAATGGTGGAGTTTATCAACAAAGTGGACCCACCTGTTTAAAATATATATTTTTTCTATTTTTTTAAATTTATCATTTAATAATTTTCTTTTTATTCTTTCTTTTCTCATTATCCAAAGTGCATCATCGTTTTCGATCGAACTTGGTCGAATATATTTGAAATTATTTTGGGGAGATTTGAGATGAAATATTTTTATGTTTTTTTGTTATTTATTTTTAACTCAAATATTAACTCACAAAATATTTATGTCAAATAAATAGATTTATTATTATTTGTATGTTGTACATAAATTGAATAATACGTGAAATGATTGTGGGTCACATAATAAAGTATAATGAAAAGTTAATAATTAGGGAGAGATTATATAATGCGTGAAAAATTAGTGAATTGCTGATATGACAAGTGTATTAACCTCTTGAAGATGTTAAGAAGTAGAGATACATTCATATCGAGAAGTACTATGTTTGCCTTTTTCTAACCCAAAAATAAGATAAACTACTAAATATGCCTTTTTCCCTCGCAACGTCCATTAATTTGGTGCCTCCCATCATTTTGGGCGCACTTTCGCTATTGCTTCCATTATCCTTCTCGTCTTTGTTGTTGCTTGTAGTGAGATTGTATTTTGCTATTATATGATTGAACTTTTTAGTTTCAATTTTTTTTAATCTTTTTTTGAGGAATTATAGATGTAAATCAGTTTACTTTAGTTAAGACAATTGGTCATTTTGATTAGAGTTTAAATTCAAGGATCAATAATCAAAATCTAATTAATCAATACATATATTAAAAGTATTGACATTAGGGTCATAAAGTTGATATCTAACATGCTCTTCAACAGACGCTTACACAATATTTAACTAGTTTAATTTAAATGAGGTATTAAATATTTTAGTTAATGAACTTATTAATTATGATGTTAATCTCAAGTTTGAATGTTATTAAAGAGATAAGTTTTCATTCAAAATCCGTTGGTTTCTGTCAAAATTATTGTGATTATCAATTTTATTATCTTTTATCTTTAATTATTTGAATATTTAAAATTTGATTTTCTACAAACATGAAACTAATTTCACTTCTGGATAATGGTTGACCAACATTATAAAAAACTAGGAGCATCTCTTATTAAAAGCTGAATCATTAAAAAACTTGGGTGATCAAAGTCAGATTAAATTTTTCATTGATTTACTTATAAAATAATTCCATTAATTTTCCAAATTTGCGGGAGTGAGAGCTCAGATCGAGTGCTATTGACATTTTAAACTTGCATCTGGAAAACTAAAGTAGTTGACTTGCTTTGATCCATGATGGTGGCAAGATTGCAACCATTGGCCTTTGATGGAGGAAGGTGAAGGCCAATTATAATTGGTGTTAAATATTGTATAATATTTGATTCTCTTTTCTTTCTTCCTGAAGTTCCTTCTCCAGGTAGTTTTTGTTTCAATATTGTATGATTTTCACAAACAATATAGCAACCCAACATTAAAGAATTCAATTAATCCTTCATGAAGTTCACTTAGGTCAGTCATTCAATTTTGTTTATCTAAACATAACATTCTCCTTTGTTTATTTCTTTATCCGATTTCATTTGATAAACAATTTATGAATTATTCTCTGACAATTATGCAGAATTAGGTTTTAAGAAATTTTAGATCTTCTAAGTTAGAGGTGATAAACTCATTCAATACCAACAGGTTTTCTTCACATTTAGAATTATACGAATTTTCTTTAAATTATATGAATTTTTTTTGTGCATGTTTACTGTAGGAGATTTTTTTACCATAGGGAATTTAGTACCTTTCTCCATTTTAAATAAAACACATATATTAAATTAGTTGATAGTGGCCCAAAAAAAAATTGACAAATGACGCCTTCATTGAATATGTTTGATGGACGAGTGACCTATTTTATCTTTTAGAAAAAAATTTCATATAATTATGTATTTAAAAAAAATGTTATAGATAACATTGATTATACAATTTATTTTATGTAACATACTTAAAAATAGTCAAAATATTATTTTCTTTCAACCATATTTTTTAAAATAAAAAATAATTTATAAGTATCTTATCTGATATTTTTCAAATTTGTCACCATATGCTTCCTAGACAGAGAAATATTGGTCCTTAATGGAAATATCAAATAAATGTTTGCATTTTCAAATCTTATATTTGTTTTATTGAAAGAGGAAATGATGAATAAAGTGTTTAATTGAAAGAGGAAATGATGAATAAAGTTTATTCTCCCTGTGTATGACATCCAATTGCAAAAATCGCAACTTCTAAACTGCAAACACCAGAAAGCGATACCAAGTGCATGGAAGTAGTGATGCTAATGCAAGAATCAATGGGGGTTGTTCTTGTTTGAAGATAAAGGTTCTTTATTTAATGGAGTTTTGTTATTTCTTACCTTAGATGAGGTGAGGAAGGAGATACTTGCATGTTGAGGATTGAAAAACTTCACCACATATAAGCTGCTAATTTGTGATTCTGAACTCAAGATGTCCTTAGGCCTTATCCTTAAGACCTACTCTGTATTAAAATTAATTCCGTACTCAAGATGTTAGGACTAAAGCTGAGTCAGACCAAAATTTTCAATGTGATATTTCTAATGAAGATACTGTAAAGGAGTTTGATTATGCCATGCAATATTATTGAGCTCATCTGGGCGGACTATAACACCTTAATTAATTGACTTTAACAAAAAAAGTTGACATAATGAGTTTACTTCCCACATCATTTTCAGTGCATTGATCATGGCTGATCATGATTGTGATTTGTTTCTAAGAATGGCATTTTGTAATGAATTTCAAGATAGATTAGTTCAAAATCTAACAAAGCGACAAATTGTTGTTCTTAAATCACTTCTTTGTAGTTTAGATGAATAAAATTATAAAAAAAAAATCAACTTATAATAAAACACAAAAAACCAATTGCTATTTACCAAACTTTTTCCAAATTCTCAGTCTGCAACATCTCTATTTGCCTTGAAATGCTCTGTTTTTTATGAAGAAAAGCTTCAAGTTCTTGAGGTTCATAAGGATTAGGCATTGAAAATGGAAGCCTGTCACTGGGAGACTTGACCATTGACTCTACCATGAACTTGTTCCGCACACCTTTCTGTGAACATACCATTGTTTCTGAACACACTTCCTTTGCTCCTTCAGGCAGTGTCGGTTTGTACTTCAGGAGTTTCGCGTATTCGGTTAGTAGATGAAGCATGTAGTCATACACATACTCCATCTTCACATTTTCTAGGATGAATCTACTTCCTGCCTCTCCGATGGCCTGCGCCTGCGCAAAGTTTATGTTGTAATTGAAATTGCATTTACATTAACAATCATTTGACTAGTTTTCTTAAATTATTGCATGTTTAAGTTTGTATTGAAATAAATAGCAGTGTTGTTAAACTGCGCTTTAAGCGCTATTCGCAAGGCATGCTTTAACAACTCTGAAGCTTTTAACAGATCCACCTTAAAATGAGGTCAACTAATTCAGAATAAGCACTGGATATTGGCAAAATACCATTTCATCGCTGTTTATATTGGATTAACAGAGAGTTTCGTACCCGATCAGTGTGATTGTTGCCCCAGTCGACTGCAAACTAATAAAACTTCCCTGCATTTGTTTGTGGTGCTTATATGCCAGTAGTGCTGCAAGGGTACCAAGCTTCTTGTGAAGAAATCGAAGAATTCTGGCTTCACTAACAAAAACATTGAGTTACATGCCAATATGTATTTCTCACTCACTGACCATGCCCATCCTTCTATGTATATTTTATACCTTCATGGAGATTGCACGCAATCAATAAACATTGAAATAAAAAGGTAATTTCAGTTTGCTACAAATAATTAATCAAAACCAAAGTCGTTGAGTTTGAGTTTTTGGTATGGAGATTTTTTACAAGTAAGTAAAGAGAATTTTCCCATTTGCAAAGTCCTAACTAACTTGAATTCAGATTAGTCAGATATCAAAGAGCCGAGTCAAGACCCGATCTGATTTAAGTAATAACCAGGGTAGTTCAGAAGTCTGAATAGAAACAATACATATAATTCAGGGGTTATATTCTCAGTTTTGCCCGTGTTTACCTGTGAGTGCATTGATCTTCTAATTTTGAATTCTTGTAACCTTGTTTAGCCTCAGCATTCCAATCCTGCATATAAATTACAGAAGGGCTAGTATGATATCATAGATGGTGACAAGGACTAAAGCAAAAAAAAAAAACAGGCACAACATGGGAAGACAAAGTGAGAACTTGACTGCTTTAGCATTCTGGTTTTTGCTGAAAGATTACATTGCTTCATAAATTGGTACCGGTCATCACTGACATAGTGATTTCCTTTCCAGTAAGCATAGGGTTTCCTATCCTTCCACTTGGTCCTCTTGTTTCCTTCTTTTATGTCTTCCAATAAATTGTTCCATGGCCTTATGTTCAATTCACCCCTAACAAAATAAGAACATATTGTAAAATTTCTCAAAT
>CAODLS012096346.1:0-15805 GCA_948243855.1 Flueggea neowawraea
TAAATCATCCAACCTTAATTATATATGTTGATATGCATGGGTCCTTTGGGGAATTCAAGGCATTAAATTTTGTTATATCTGCTGCCATGAATGTATATGAATGTCATATTTGAGCCACGAATTCCAACATGTATGTGAAGCAACCACCAGGTTTTGAAGATCATGAACATCTCAATCATGTGTTCAAGCTTAACAAAGTCCTTTATGGGCTGAAACAAGCACCACGGACATGGTATGACATGTTAAGTACATTTCTCATCCAAAATGGCTATGAAAGGGGCCATGTGGATAACAATATTTTTATTAAGAAAATGATGTTTATATGTTAGTTTGCCAAATTTATATGGATGATATAGTTTTTGGTGCTACTAACCCCTCTATATGTCAAGAATTTTGTCATCTTATGAAGGGAGAATTCGAAATGAGTATGATGGGAGAACTTACTTTCTTCATTGGGCTTCAAATCAAACAACTTGAAGAAGGTATTTTCATTCATCAAACCAAGTACACCAAAGACTTGTTGAAAAAGTTCAAGCTGGATGGAAGCAATGAGATGCCAACTCCAATGTCATCCACCTTGAAGCTTGAAAAGGATGAGGATGGAAAATCAGTAGATCAACACCTATATAGAGGTATGATCAGATCCTTACTATATTTAACTACTTGTACACCGGATATCATGTTTGCTACTTGCTTGTGTGCTCGTTTTCAATCCAATCGAAAAGAATCCCATTTAATTGCTTGCAAAAGGATTTTTTGTTATTTGATTAGTGCTATTGGTTTCGGTCTGTGGTATCCTTCTACTCTTGATTTCAATTTGATTGCATATGGTGATGCGGATTATAGAGGTTGCAAATTAGATAGGAAGAGTACTAGTGCAACATGTCATTTTCTAGGTTTATGTTTGGTAGCTTGGGCTAGCAATAAACAAACTAGTATTGCCACTTTCGCAACCGAATATGAATATGTGGTTGCTGGAAGTTCTTGTGCCCAAGTTTATGGATAAAAAACCAATTACTCGATTATGGTATTCCTATTAAAAATGTTCTTATATTTTGTGATAATACTAGTACCATAAACATGAGTAAAAATACAAATTTGCATAGTAGAACACAACATATAGATATTAGACATCATTTTTTCGTGATCATGTGCAAAAGAGTGATAGATGTTTGAAGTTTGTTAGAACAAATGATCAATTAGCTGATATTCTTACCAAACCTCTTTGTGAAGAAATTTTTAATTCTCTTCGTCTTCGATTGAGAATGTGTGATTTGAACAATTTTTTATGTTATTGTGTTCATTTTGGTTATTTGCATCCATATGCATTCACTCACAGTAAAATGATCCATTTTGGCACTTGACATTCAATTGTATCATGGTTTATGATCGGAAAATGGTAAGGAAATGATTTCTGCAATTCTGCAAACCCTCACTCAAGTACGAAGGAATCCCACTCAAGTGAATGTTGAGGTTATGATTTCATCTGGGTTTGAAGTGGATCTCACTCAAGCAACATCCGGATCTACTTGAGTGATCGACACGGTTAAGCAAATCTGAGGTTTTAAGGATTGGTCTTTACTCGAGTAACACTTACTCTCACTCGAGTAACTGGAAGCATCAGATGTGTCTCTGGCTCTGTTTTGACTCGAGCATAAAAATAATTACGCGAGTGGAGGAGCTATCTTACTTAAGTAAAAATACTCATACTCGAGTAACTGAGCATCAGGTCAGTTTTAAACCTAGCTTCTGTAACTATTCTTCATTCCCACTTCTCATACTCGTCGCCCCTTTTCTTCCTTTATCTTCCTCCTCTCAAGCCTACTCGAGTGAAACTTCGAATCCCACCCAAAACCCATTCAACCTTCATCATTTGCTCATCTCTTAAACCCATTCCCATCACCAAATCATTCAAAAAACAACATTTCACACTACAAATTTGTTCGCCCCCATTCCAAACTCTAACTCTTCCACCTCTTGATTTCAGTCCTACAATGCCTCAAAACCCATCCAAACGTGCCAAAAGACACTTAGAAGAGCACGGAAGTGATTGCGCTCCTTCATCTCATCCTTTCAAGCCCAAATCCGGGGCCAAGAAAAAGTCAGCCGCCTCCTCCTCTCATCCTCCGGCTGGTGCCATTCTTGCTGATGATGCTCCATTGCTTCGTCCTCGCTTCATCTATTTAAGGGCACAAGATGTCTATAACAAGGTACTAAAGAAAAAAATCCTCATGCCTTCAATGATTTTTGATTATACTAGCCTAAGAGTTATGGATTATGACTTGGAAGCTGTGTTTCGGCTGTATGGATTGAGTAATTTGTTGAATTATACTAATGTTATTTATGAGGATTTGATTCGTGAATTTTATGAAAATCTTGAAGTTGTGAAGAAGTCAGTTGATGAAGGTATTGTTTTGAGGTCTCAAGTTGGTGGGGAACTCGTTATGGTGTCAGAACGTCGCGTCTGTGAATGGTTTTCCATTCCCGAAGGAGGAGTGAGACCGAGTGGAAAAGGACATGATGTTGAAGAGGGTAGTGAAGTGAGTGACAGTGAACCATTGATGAAGAAATTATGCAAAGGGAAAAGTACACTCTAGCAAAGGGAAAGGCTTTACTTCGAGATACTACTGTGGTTGAGGTTGGTGAATTTGTTTGAATGGAAGCTACTGATTTTCTAGGTAACTTGAGGTTGATGCAATATGCTATTAATCGGAGAGTGGTTCCCAAAAAGGACACCCAAAATTATATCAGCAAAACGGATGTCAAAATCCTATGGTACTTGGTGAAAGAGGTTCAAGTTAACTTCGCTTTCTTGATCATGAAGTGGATGAAACACAAATAGAAGCTTATTCACACCACCAGATACCATATTCGCCAAAAGAAGGAAAGATTGCCTTATGGTGTGTTGATCACTAAGGTTCTTAGAATGAACTATGTTTCTCTCTTGGGTCATGACTACATCTCAGTGCATCACAATTGGATGTTTACAAATGTTAATTTTGCCAATATAAGGATGTTCAACACCATTACGAAGGGTTGGATTTATGGGCCACATGTTCAGAGAGAAATTTATAGGTTTGCTAATCCTAATGTTCGAATTCCTCCTCCTATTGATCGCACTGTTCCGATTTCAAGAAGTGGAAGGCAAACTAGAGCATATGTTCCTCCACCTTCGGATCATGTCATGGTGAGTACTAGAGAATTCCAATAGCTCAAGGACAAAGTTAGGACCATAGAAAAGGTATTGGAGAAGGTTTTTGACATGGAACACAAGATTTTGGACAAGATTAGTTGCTCCTCTCCATCGGCCACTTCCGCTCCTGTGCCATGATTGACATGTTTTGACGTCTCTCACTAATGGATCGAAATCTTCACTTACATCATTCACATTTCTCTTATGCTTGTCTTTGTTATATTTTCTTCGAACTTGGTTATGTATCTTAATTTGCACTTAAGTATGCTTTGTTGAACTATGTTTTTCGCTTTGCTTTGTACTTGAATGATTATGTGTTCTCTTCTTTATGTTATCCTCTCCTTGCTTGATTTTTTATCCCATATACTTTTTGATTATGACAAAAAGGGGAGACAATTGGTTAGCATGGTTTGGAGATTATTTATTGGGGCTAACCCTCTTGACAAGGATTGTATGCCTTGATCAATTTTCTTTTTGGTTTGTTTTAAGACAGGCATATTTTTAGGGGAGCTCAACAAATTTCCCAATGTTTTTTCATCATCAAAAATGGGGAGATTATTGAACAAAGGGTGGTTCACATTTAGATCCACCTATGTTTTGATGATGAATAAATGATTGGTAAATAAGTTAACCAAAAGCTATTCTAAACAAGGCTGCCAAAAGATGAAAGTATTTGAAGCAAAGAAGTGTTACTCGAGTAAGCTTGATAGTTACTTGAGTAAGTACCGAGCCCAAGAGAAATTGGTTCCCAGGTGTCACTCAAGTAGAAGCAAAACGTACTCGAGTAAGTACAAAGTTACTCGACCAAGACTTGAAGTTACTCGACCAAATGATGCACCCAGAATACATGAAGTCTAAAGTTACTCGAGTAGAAGAGCATCCCACTAGTTGATAAAGTTACTAGAGTAAAGATATATGTTACCCAAATGAAAGTGACGTTGAAAATCAAGAAAGCACCCAATGGAGGAAGTTACTTGAGTAGAACTAATGGTCACTTGAGTGAGCGTGTCTTTCAGAAGATCCACAAGTGAGACAAATCAGAGTTACTCGAGTGGAGTTTTACTTACTCGAGTAAGCATTTTTTCTGATCTGAGAGATTCAAATCAATCAAGTCTAAAAAGGAAAGAAACTAATATACAATGGTCACAAAGGATCGATTACTCGAATAGAGATTGGTCTTACTCGAGTAAGTCAAGGCTGGGATACAACATTGGAGAATCAAATAGGGAGTTACCCGAGTAGAGAATATTGTTACTCGAGTAAGCACTGAAAAGGAAAGAAAATCAAGATTGATTCCACACTCAAACGGGCATATTTTGAGTCACAACGGCTAGGGAAATTCTTGGAAGTATAAATATACTTCCAAAACAATCAAGGAGGACACAACAATGACCTACAATCAGATTGCAATGAGAATTATAGCTTTGTTCATTGTTCTTGGTGATACAAGTCTAGTTTTGCTTATCTTCTATTTTCAATTACTTGTATCCTTATTTCAAATCTGTTGGTGAGAGATTTATCATTCATAAATAGAGAGTTTGTGAGGTTGGTATCAAGGGTAGATCCTAGGTTGATTTATTCTTGAACCAGAATCAAGAATTGTAAGAGTTCTCACTTAGTTTGGAAGTGAAAGTTGTAAGAAAAGATTGAGAATAATGGAAATCCTAAGTAGTAAGGCTTAGGTAGTGGACATAGACAAGTGTTAGGCCGAACCACTCTAAATTCTTTGTGTTCTTTACTGTTTAAGTTCTTACATTGCATGTCTATTCGAAAAGAATTCAAAGCCTACATCTTCACACTGTTTAACCCCTCTTCTAGTGTGGTATTTGCTCTTTCAACAAGCACAATGATCTTATGATGTCATTCTACAACCAAGATGAATATAAAAACTACCAGCTCGGTTCCTATTACCGGTTGGAAGAAGAGGCCCTTACAACAGTAAGGGCAAGATGAGCCAATGAAGAAGGGAATCCCTATTCTTATTACGACTTTGTATAGGTGGATTATCCCGCCGTGCAAAGTCTCAAATACAATTATGGGCTTGGGGGTAATATAGTTAAATTGAACAAGGGTATTATCCACCAAGCTCCCAAGCGAATTATTTTTATGATGACCACCAAGACTATGGTTGGTCCGAAGAATTGTTAGGCCAAAATACTCAAAAAGAATATTATGAAAATTATGAGGAAAGCCATCATTTCCAACAAGAATTTGAGGAATACGATCAAAAGAGATTTATGATCCCCCTAACCCCCAAGCAGATTATTACGACGACCACCAACACTTTGGTTGGTCTGAAGAGACAGTAAGCCAAGTCACCAAAGAAGAGTGTATTGAAAATCATGTGGGAGGCCACCAATATATAAGATTGGGCTATGAAAAAATAGAAGAAATACAAATGATTTTTAAAGAAAATGTTAGAATAATGGAAGAAAGTTATCGAAAAAAGGAAGAAGATTTTCTAGAATTGAGGGGACTTTTTCACGAGCTCATTGAATGCGTGAAACTCTTGGCTGAGGAAGCAAAACATGCGCCTTCCCTAGAAAAAAAAAACATGGTGCGAGAGACTTGGAATCTCCTATGAAGGTGGAGGAAAAAGAAGAAATAAGTAAGCATTCTATAGGGGACACCACCAAAATCCTCGGGTGGTAGTCACCAAAAGAACCGTCCCCAAAGGTCCAACCTCCTACAGAGAAGCTGCCACTAGTAGAAGACCTGTTTCTAGGGTACACATCCCCAGGAGAACAACCATCAGCAGAGAAAATCTGCCATGAGGGCGTCCTCTAAAGGGGCCTATTTTCAAACCTCCACAAAAAATGAAGAGGTGAGGAACCTCCAGACAAGGTAAGATCTTCTCCTATTTATTCGATTAAGGTTTATATTTTTTGGGTTTTATGTCTTGTGATTGTAGGAATGCTAAAAAATATGGTTCCCCTAGGGAGAACAAACTTCATCTTCCCCTTCAAAGGTGATTACCTTATAAAAGAGAGTAATTTTACTCACCATAAAGGTTGACCAAATTTAAGATCGTTGGAAACACCACTTGCGATAGATCCAGGTTAATCTACTGTTAGAAAAGGATGTTACCCCCTTGTTTTGAAAAATGGTAACAACTCAGGAAAAACAAATTTAAATAAATCCCGAGAGAATAGAAAAATGACAATAGAAAAGGAAAAAAATGAAAATACAAAAAAGTGAGTGAATAAATGCATTAGGCTTTTTAGCCACTGCAATTTGGTAAAGATGACCTGTAATCAATAAGCCATTTTGTTTACAGTTCATGTCTGCAAGCCACACCAAGAGAAAATAAGGAAGCAATTGAAAATTGGCCTCAGGCCATTTCTCATTGATTTCAGAAAATACATTGTCAAACAGTTACAATTTTCAGCCAACACCAGTTTGTGTATAGGGGACAAAGGCCTAAAACAACTAAAAATTAAAATTCTTCCGTACAAATTGAGGACTCTTTGGTGATTCATGATTCTGGGCCTCCGATTATTACCATCGAAAAATGTGAAAACAACCAAGGAAGAACCTGCAGACTTAAAGGAACTAGCCAAAAGGATTGCAATTTCATGGTTCATCTAGGATTTCTATCTGCAAAACAAAAGCAAGAATACAGTTCAGAACCATGAATTTTCTTAGTAGGCTTTGTGGCCACTAATATTATCAAAAGGGAAAACAAAATTAAAGATTAAAAATAATCTAGGGATTAAATTCGAGAAGTTTTATTTTCTGAATGTCTTCACAAGATTTCTTCTGTGAATTTGATTTTCTGGCAATAGAGAAAAATAACATGTTTCTAAAAATTTGGCAGCATTTCATCTTGCTTTTGGCCTACCCATTTATTTTTAACATTCAATAATTGCATTATCAATCAACAACAAAGAAATTCTACAGAAGTCTTTAGGAAGATTGCTTGCCATGATACTATGTTAAACTCATAGTTCAGGCCGAATGCATGCTTTTGGCCTCAAATACACCAGTATCAAGAAATCAAATTGGATGAAAAAATTGTTTTCAAAGAAATATTCAATTCTGGAGTTGCAATCGGAGGGTCAAGTTAGAAAATTACCTAAAGGACCAAGAGGCTTCTCCAGCGAACAACAAAGCAGCCATCAAGCCATTCCCTAGCTGGGTGGACAGCCTCTCCTCCAACTGGCGCAATGGGACAAAGTGGACTGAAGCGCGATGGACGTTGGCAGAGACAGATTTTCATCAGAAGCGACGACAGCTCCCTCCCAGCGATGGTGCAACTCCTTTCTACACGTCACAGACGAACGGATCAACGGCAGGACACAGCTTCTCTTAGAGAAGACGTTGACTCTAGAGGCGCAACAGAAGGTGACAACGGTTTTTGGTAGCTAAGACAGGCCAAAGTATGTGGATTTGTAGTCGACTGCAAAGAAGGAAAGGATGGGGTGAGACGTGTTCTCTCTTTGTCTGTTTTCGAAATGGAGAGAAGGAAACGGTTTGGTTTTGTTTAAGGCTGGGTTTTATTTTTATGATTGGTTTGAATGTTTGGGTTATTTGAAATGGTTTGGTTATTTTTCCTGGTTGATTCATATGGATTTGGTTTGATTGAGTAACCCGTGACTTATTATTGAGAGTGGAATTTTGGATTTCATGATGGCTTGATTTGGCTTTGGTTCAAAGTGAAGTGAAAACAAGATCTCTCGTAGGCCTCTTTGGTTCAACTTATATATGGCCACCATAATTTTTGAGACCTCTACTTTACTGAAGCTTGACATTTGCATAGGAAAAATATTATTGCAGAAAGTAACATTTGTAAAAGGTTGCTTCATGTTTATTTCTGAATGATGTGAGAAATAAAAATTCAAGTGGTTGGCACTGTAAGCCACCATAATTTTTCAAGTTCTTTACGTTGCAATAGTTTATCAGGAGGACAACATTTTGCACACACATATTTTCGCAAAAAGGATTTTTGCAAAGGATAGTCCAACCAATCTAGGGGACAATCAAGTCAACTCAGGGGACAGTTGAAACAAGTGATTTTTATCAGTGTTAATGGTTTTGCTCAACCCATTAACACGCGGGAGGCAATTGTTTCCGCCATAATTTTGCAATTATTGCAAAAAGAATGAAATCATGCAAAAAGGAAAGATAAAAGCAAATTATGGAGGAGGAAAAATTGAAATACAAATCGATACCAAATGAGGAAACAAATTACAACAGATTATGGAAGTTGCAGCAGATATGGATGGTTTGTTCTTCAAGGAAAAATGTGGTAGAAGGAAGTGCTTGAGCAACAAATCAAATTACTGTAGATTAAAACAAGGAAAATCCTTGAGGGGGTGGCAAAATCATAGATATTGCCTTGGAGTAGTTTGAATTACAGTAAAAGTTTGCAACAGAGGTGGAAATAATACGCAATAAATGGTCCCTAGGATGAAAAAATTGTAAATATTTTCTTAGAGAACAAGACTAACTATAGACTGTAGACATGTTTTCAGTTCATGAACCAGTGGTTTCGATTCCTAGAACAATGGAACCGGAACCAAACCGCCCAGGGGCGATTATGGGCTGTTAGGTTCAGTTTGTAGTTTTTTGACCGGCGGTTCTGGTTCGGTCATGGGCATTCCAGTTAGGTACAGGTTGTTTATTTTTTAAAAAATAATATTAAAACAGAGGTTAGGAAATTTGAAGCGCTGATTTTGGTTTAAAATGATGGTCTAAAAGGGTTAAAACCATTGATTTAGGAGGTTAATCTACGGTTTGGAAGGTTGAACCTTTGGTTTTGGTTAAAATGCTGGTTTTGAAAGGTTTTAAACCACTGGTTTGGGTTAAAATGATTGGTTTATAAGGATTGAACTTCCGGTTTAACCGGCGGTTCTAACCTTCGGTTCCACAGTTCTAAACACCTTTGACCGGAACCTAAACCGCAACCCTCAGATTTTGGTCGGCCGGTTTCGGTTCGGTTCCAATTTTGACCGGTCCGTTTTCATTGTGTTCTTGCTATTGTTGTTAAAAAGGTGAAAGACCCATCACAACTAGTTCGTCCCTTTGCTTATTCTCAATCGTTTGAAAAGAAGTCGATATCTCGAGCGCAATTTTTAATTCTGATTTTGATTTAGGAACACCATAATTTCTTAACATGCTCGTGCAATCCACAAATTCAAACTCACCAAAGGGCAATATTTTTTTCCTGAGTTTTAAATAAAAATGGGGAACATAAAATAATTTATTCAAAAATTTATTGACTGTACATAGGAGTATATTTTGGATGGTGCACCAATAGTGCACAGTGCCAAAAATGCATTCTTTTCAAAAAGGAAAAACAATTTATTCAAAAATCAATGCACAGGGTGTGCAGTGCACGGGCGAAAGAAATTTTTTTAACTAATTTAGTTCATTTATTTTGTTTGATTCTAAATTTGTTTTTGCAAATATAATACTCCCTTTGTCTTATAAAGATAGGCTATATTTTTTTTATTTGTCTCAATTTATAAGCTTGTTTATATTTTTTTGATTAGTGGTTATAAGAGATTAGACCAAATTACCCTTATTTAAGTATACATTATATAAAGGTTTTAAATTGATGAGAAAATGTTGAGGGTATATTAAGAATTTTTTTCAAAGTTAATGCTTTTAACTTACCCGACTAATTTTTCTTAATCTGTGTGAAAAAACATTGTGACCTATTTTTATGGGACGAATGGAGTATTGAATAAGGCATCAAACTAAATCAGAAATAGCAGACCATCTTGGCGCCCGAATAGTTTGGAGAACAATTTTCTTTTTTTCTTTCAATTCTATTTCTATGGAAACTCATGCTTTCCACGTAGAACAAGTAAAAACCCTTGTTTTCTACCATGAACCAAAAATGGACCATGATCGGCGTACGAGCAAACCGTCTAAGGGAGTATGGCCCATATCGCACAAGCCTCGGAGAATAGAACATCTGCCCATTTTCTTATTATTAGCTGGCTTATTAGTCAAATTAAAACACTTTAACGAATTAAAGTTTTAGAAATAATATTCTTAACTAATAAAATAAAATATTATCATAATATTGAAATACAGAATAAATATTTGAAAGTAAAATTATTTAAAGACGAACCAATGATAAATACAGATCCATAACCCACAGATAATCTGGTGTGGAGCATCTAACAAAACAAAAAGAAAATCTTTGTAATATAAAATAGGGCATTCATTGCTAACAAGGGTGCCTCACTGAGTGTCTAGATGCCAGAAAATCTCTGAAGACAAAAAGGAATCACCTGAAATTTAAAATAAAAATAAATAAGAAAAAAATAAAGGGTTAAGAACCCAATGAGGGATAACACTTCAGAGCGGCTTCAGGTCTCACATAAGCCGTTTTGAAAATATTTTCAGAAAATGTCATATACACGTATATATTGTATACTATTAGTATACACTCGTATATATATAGATAGTAATTCAAAAATTACTTTCAAAATCCTTCGCAAATAAGGCAAACAGAAGACAACAAAATGGATTAAACAAATAAGTAAAATAAAAAAATAATTATTTTATTTTTAAAGTAATTGTCGAAATTAAATTAAAAACCTGATAGAGCTAGAATTTAGCAAGTAGAGTCACTAAGATTCCAAAAGAATATAAAATAATTTTTACAAAACATTTCATAAAACATTCACATCCAGAACAAGCATCATGCAATTAGACATTGTCGTTTATATATACATACATACATACATAATAGAATCAGGCAATGGGACCAGAGTCAAACCTCAAATCAAGCGTGGACTATTGCCACTAAAATAAATTGCTCACATGTGTTAGCAAGACACATGGTTACCATATTACATTGGTAATAGGCCTTCACAATGATATACCTGTCATGACCCCTTTTAGGGCCATGACGGGCGTACGAGGCGAACGGTCTAAAAGGAGCCCGACCCATCTCGCATAAGTATCATAGAATCTAAACATACTATCCAACTTATAAAAAACATTTGTTTACCAAATCATATGAATATAATTATATTTGATATATGAAAAATAAATAGGTAAATATATCAAAATAAAGTAATATATTAGATAGTGGGTAAAATCTTATGTTAGTATATCAAAATACATAATGACAATCCAGTAACCCAATAGCATCCCAATGTAGAGCTTCAACATCATAACAAAATAGCTCGATTAAAAGGGCATCACTAACCAAGATGCGGAATAGTTGTCGAAGCCAAAATTTATGTACCTCGAAGGTAGAAATCATAGTAGAGAGAGAAATAAAAGGGGGTAAGTCTCAGTGAGAAATGACACTCTAGAACACCTCATACACACATGATGATATACTTAAGTATACACACGCGCGCGCGCGCGCACACACACACACACACACACACATATATATATATATATATATATATATATATATATATATATATAAACGTTCAAAATCATTCTCAAACAAAGCAACTAACGTGCACACAGGCATATTAAAATCATATCATATTCAAAACATAATATCAGAAGTAATGGACCAAAAGCAAAGGTGTCATGTAGCACCAAAAAGCAAAGTGATGTGGACTTTGCCCGTAATCAAAGTCAAATCTTGTGTTGAATTAAACACATGGCTACCATCATCCTTGGTAGTTAGGGCTTATTAAAACATTGGTATATTAAATGCTATTTTGGCCCCGCAGCATAGGTGTTCCATAAAAGATAAACAAAACGTACTAATATAGTACCAAAAGCAAGGTCATGCAAATCAGAATCAAAATCAGAGAGAGGATATATATATATATATCCAATTTGAAACAGAATACTAATTATTAAACCACATAATCAGTTTATTAATTAAGTTAATCCCTAATTAATCAAATTTCAGAAATATTTCCAACACAGCAAAAAGAAAAACAAATATGATTTCGAGAAATAGCCTATGTGCCTGAAGCCGCCATTCACTCACCTGAATGTCCAAGCAATATCTGTTAGCACTACAATCAGGTGGCTGATCTCGGTGATAAGTACATGAAGCTGTAACAAATATGTCAAAACAAATGTATCAGAAACAAAATAAAGTGTTGTACTGGTACTGTGGTTGTACCAAAATGTATGCAATGCAAATGCAAGATTAGACCCAAAGTGAAACCACAAAACCCATGTTGATCGAAGATCTAACATTCTAACCTTGAAAATCAAAACTTACGTCAAATTACAGTTTGGTCTCCGACCAATGTAAAATTATATTTTAGTCTCCAAGACTTGGCAAATTTCAAAATAGTCCTTAAAGTATTTTGAAATTACCAACTAATTCTCTAAGTAGTCAGAATTTTCAAAAGAGTCTCTGAACTCTCAGAAATTGCAAAATATGAAAAATTGCATTTTGGTCCATCAAAACCATGACTTACTCACGTAAGACCACGCACTAGCTTAGTCGAGTAACCAAACGGCTTGACAGGAAGAAAGTGTGTAGACTTGGTCAATCGATCAACGATGACCCAAATAGAATCATATCCAGACGATGTCTTCGGTAACCCAACCACAAAATCCATCGTGATACGATCACACTTCCACTATTGAAGATGCATCTACTCCAACAATCCATAAGGACGTTGGTGCTCAAACTTAACCTGCTGACAAGTGAACAATCGACTGACAAACTTGCAGATATCCTTCTTCAGTATCGGCCACCAATAGGACTTGCGAAGATCTCGATACATCTTAATGTATCTCGGGTGTATCGAATAAGCAGAACTGTGACCCTCGATCATAATCTCTTCTTATAATCCAGCAGAAGATGGTATGCATAAACTTAGATGAAACCAAAGGACTCCATATTCATTAATATTGAAACCTGGTACCTCATATGTCTTAACTTTTGTTTTATCAAACCCCGAATCTCAACATCATCCTTTTGAGCCTCTCGAATTCGATCCAAAAGTACAGACTCGCCTCAATGTGACCAAAAAATGCCCAAGAATCATAAAACTAGAACACAACCCCATTTCTCATCAGACTCTGTCATCCAGACACTGCTGGTCATCTCTCAAATGTGATGAGAGCTAAGCTCTCCATTGACTTTTTGCTCAGAGCATCGGTGACCATGTTAGCCTTGCCAGGATGGTATGATATGATGATATCATAATCATTTAATAGCTCTAGCTAGCATCTCTGCCTCAAGTTCACATCTTGCTGTCCAAAAATGTACTTCAAACTCTTATGATATGTAAAGATCTCAAAAGTATCTTCATACAAATAATGTCTCTAAATCTTGAGTGCAATCACCACAGCTGCTAACTCCAAATAATGTGTCGGATAGTTCTATTAATGCCTCTTAAGTTGTCTTGACGCATAGGCAGTAACTTTGTCGTGTTGCATCAATATACAACCTAGGCCAACTCTAGATGCGTCGTAATACAAGGCGAAACCTCCAAAGTTTGACGGCAACACCAACACTGGTGCGCTTGTCAAACACTTCTTCAACTTCTGAAAACTATCCTCACATCTGTCAGACCAAATAAATTTGACTCCTTTCTAGGCCAATCGAGTCATAGGAGCTATCATCCTATAAAAAATATTGGATAAACCTCATATAGTAACTAGCTAGACCAAAGAAACTTTGAATCTTCGTAGCGGTCTTAGGCCTCTCCCAATGGAGTACAACCTCCATCTTCTTCGGATGAATCATAATAAATTCTCTCGATATTATGTGTCTGAGAAATGACACTTGCTCAAGCCATAACTCGCACTTTGAGAACTTAGCATAAAGCTGATGTTCCCGTAAGGTCTGCAATACTGACCTAAGTGGTCCTCGTGCTCCTCTCTGCTTTTGGAGTATATCAGAATGTCATCAATGAAAATAATAACAAATCGATCTAGATACGACCTGAAAACTCTGTTCATCAAATCCATAAATGTCGTTGGAGCATTCGTCAAACCAAATGACATCACCAAAAAATCATAATGCCAGTATCTAGTCCAAAATGCAGTCTTCGGAATGTCCTTATCTAGGGTAACGTGCCAAGTTGTAAGCCAATCCACATTGAGTATAACGTCAAACTCCCCAACATCTAAGATGATTAGGTCAGCTATCAGATCCTGCCCATCAATGGGAATCATGCAACCCTTAACCCCTGATTGGTGAAGATCTTGCTACCCAAAGGCGATGATACCTCTAATAACTTATCCAGCTGATGCAATCCTAACCCCGCATACTAGACAAAATATGGCGTGACAAAATAATGTGATGCACCAGAATCAAATAATACATATGCAGAAGTACCAGAGATAGATAACATATCAGTCACTGCAGCATTGGAGGTTTCCTCTCCTGACGAATTAAATAATATACACGAGCCTCCCGCTGTAGCATTACTGCCCTGTTCGGCCTGTCCATGACCACTACCATGACCAATCTGGCTACGGCTCCCAGAACCTTCTTGCCTTTACCTGCACCTCTGCCAACTCTAGTGCTAGTAGTGTCTGAACCTTCGACCACTGTCTACACTATCTGTGACCATGTGCCATGCTTCATGAAACACTCAGCCAACTTTTGTATCGGCTGTCTACAGTGAAAACAGAGACATGCCACCCTGTTACAAACCCTTGAGTGTCTCTTCCCGCAAGTCTCACAAAATAGGTACGAGTCTCCAGAACTCTGACCTTCAGCATGCCCAGCTAGTTGTGCCATACTAGCGCTATCAGATCCTTGTCCCTGCCTATGAGCTCCAGAGGAATGTTTGTGCCTCTGCTCAGACTGACTATCCTATCCACAACCCTGTTGGCCCCTAGATGTACTCAGTCTCCACCCTCTTGGGCTCCCTCTGGTGCCTTGCATCTTGATACTGCATACCCCTCGCAGCTCAAAAATATGTGATATCGTAGTCAAACTCATAGTCGTTATCATTATACTGATCTTGGGAAATAACCCATTCAAAAACTTCCTCGTTAAGGCCTCCTCGCCACAGGCCTCAGCAGGAGCATACCTACTCAAATCTCTAAATCGATCCTCATACTTGGTCATTGTCATACCCAACTCCTGGTGAAACTTATTAAACTAATCTGCCTTCCTATCCCTCTCACTCCGAGGAAGGATAGACATCATGAGCTCACTCTTAAACTCCTCTCATGTAACAATCCTGAGAGATCCCCTGTCCTGCCACCATCTAGCTGCTAGAACGTCTAATATGAATGATGTGAGTCTAACCCTCGCAGCCTCATTGGTGAGCTCTATAGCCTCGAAATATCGCTCAAACGAAAAGTAAAATCATGAGAGTCCTTTCCCATATTGCCTGCAAATCTGTGCGGAGTGAGCTTCAAGAATCTGGCGAGTCAGGACTCAACCTCAGATTGTGTGCTGCTGGAGCTATAACAGTATTGGTCCAACTGTCACCTCTAGCTCGGGTGGAGGAACTGGTGGTGATACAACTGGAGGAATTGACTGACCTCTGGCGGTCTCACCGGCTAAAAAGGTCTATACCCGCATGAGAACTTGAGTGAATCGTTCCAATGCGTGCATCTGGCCTACCGGTGGTGGCTGGGTTTGAGGTAGTGGTGCAGCAACCTCCGATGCACTACACGCATGATGGTGATTGGCTGCAGACTGAGCAGCAGCCTCAACGGCTCAATGTCTAGGCCTCCCACGACCACTACTAT
>CAODLS012096363.1:0-12309 GCA_948243855.1 Flueggea neowawraea
TTATATGAGTTAATATAGGGATGAACTACTAGGGTTTCAAAATACAAGGATGAATGAGCCAATTTACTAAAATTTAAGGACAAAATAGTTAATTTCCCAAAATGAAAATGCCTTTTTTTTCACTTGCTTGGTTTTTTTGGAACAAAATTCCCCTCACTTGGTTGACCAATCAAAATATGGTAAGTGTATTTTTTTTTAATTTCTTGTTTGCCTACCATGATATTATTTTCTTTCTAAATCCCAATTTCACAACTTTTGGAGGTAACTGTTAGTCAACTCTTAAAATTTATATGCTAACATAGAAAGTTGACTTAGCATTAATACTAATAGATATCCTCAACAAAAGTATGAGGATCAACTAAAGATGCATAAAAAGAGTGAAGAGGAAGAAAAAGAGATTGAACAAAAGAGCAAACTAGTAAAAGAAGAGAAAGCAAGAGGTTGTTGAGAAAAACAATGGAATGGGTAGGTCAAGGTGTTTTACTATATGTGTAATATCTTAGATATTCTTAGTTTTAGTTCTTTGTAATAAAAGGGTCAAGGATTCTTTAATTTTTTTGGTTCACAATTCTCTATAATCGTTGAGTCAGGGATTTACACTATTGGTTCGCTATTCCTTATAATGAGTAGGTCAAGGTGTTTTACTATATGTGTAATATCTTGTTTTTTTGACAAATTTTTTCGACAATTTTTCGTTGAATTTTAGACCAATTTGTTTTATTTATTATTATTATTATTTTATTTTTATTTTTGATGTTCGAAGGATAAACTTTTTGTGTTTAAGATGTTGTTTGGTGATTAATGAAGTTTTTGAAGTGATTTTAGGTGTTTAATTAAGTGAGAGTTGGTTGGAAATTGAAAGAAGAAAAATTGGAAGAAAAGTGAAATGGTGAATGAACTACAGGTCGTTCAGTTTTAAGCAAACTCCAAGTTGTTTTACGTTTTTTGTGTTGTCGTTCGCGCCTGGGTTCAGTCGTTTGTGGGTGTGCTGAGTTGAAGGCTGAAACGCCAGAAACAACACCGTTTTACGTGTCTGGCCCAGCTTTAGGTCATTTCTTCACGCTATCATCTGTAGTGGACTAAACTATAATTTTACATAAGTTAGGGACTAAACTTTTGTGCTAGTTGAACTATGAAATGAGCGTTTCACATCAAGGACGCACGTCTCTCGGCCTAGATTTTCAAAATGAAATGCATCGTTTCACGTTTTGTTTTAAACCCAACCACTCATCGTCTTCACTTCACGCTTTCTTCTTCTTCTTCTCCTCCTCCTCCTCCTCCTCCTCCTCCTCCTTCTTTTTCTCCTTCTCTTTCTTCTTCTTTTTCTCCTTCTTCTTCTTTTTCTCCTTCTCTTTCTTCTTCTCCTTCTCCTTCTCCTTCTCCTTCTTCTTCTTCTCCTCTTTCTTCTTCTCCTCCTCCTCCTCCTCCTCCTTCTTCTTCTTCTTCTTCTTCTTCATCATCATTCCTCAAAACCTTAAAACCTGATTCTCTTTAACGCTCTCTACCTCTCGTTCATTCTTTTCTTCAATCAAGGCAAGAACTTGCTTCTAATTTGTTCCTTTCTATTCTTTTCTTGCAAAAGTTAGTTGGGTTCGTTTTCATTCACTTGGGTTTGGTGGGAGTTAAGTTGCGGATTGGGAACCATTTCTAGATAGATTTAAATGATTTTTTTGTTGGATTTTGGTGAAGTTGAGTTGAGAGAACATGGATATGTGTCAAAAATGGAGGTTTAATATGTTTTCTTGAAATGGATTTTTTGGATCCGAAAATTAAGGGACAGTTTGGATGGTTTGACAATGGCTTGGACGGAAATGTTAATGGATTTAGATTCTAGGGATGATTTTGAGTTGATTGGAGGGGTTAAAGAACAGTGGGTTCGGTTGGAACATTTGGTTGGGAATTAGGGACTATTTGGTGTGAAATTCTAACAAAAGGACTAAAGATACAATTTTCCATGAATTAGAGTAAATGAAGAATTAAGCCTCATATTTTACATTGGGACATAATGTAATTTTTAAATATAGAAATTTAGATTTATAATTTTAAAAAATTAGAGAATTTAATTGTAATTTTAAAATACTAGAGGACTAATTTATAAATTCTGAAAAGTTTGAGGATTAATTCGTAATCTCCCGATGTCTTAGGGATTAAACTATAATTTTACATAAGTTAGGGACTAAACTGTAATTTTATGAAGAATTCGATTTTTAAGACGAGAGCAATAGATTTTCAATTAAAATAGATTTGTCAACATCAAGCGAGCGTCTGCATTTATATTTGCATTTCATACATGTAGTACTATCACAGTACCGGTATCATATTTTGATCTCATCGAATTTGTATTTATTTTAGTTTCTCGTTCCTGCCAGCTAGATTTGCCATGCCACCTACTAGTGGTACTTGATTGGATTATCAGCTTGGATATCCAGGTGAGTGCGATGGCAACTTCAGACACATAGGTTGTGTCTTCTGAAAATTATATGTTTTTAATATATCAAAATTTAAGATTTATTTTCCTGGAATCTGTATTCTGTTTCTGAGTTTAAATATATTTTCGAAAATAAACATTTTGTTTTGAATAAACATTTTGTTTTGTTTAAAGATACTTTTTGTAGAGAATAATTAGTATTTTGTTTCTGATTTCTAATAAACATATTTTTTACAGATATTAAAAATATATTTCTGCAAAATAAATTATGCGCTATATGTACTTATCTGCTATTATTATTAATTATATTTCTAAAATCTATTATATTCTATTTGTAATCAGTTTGTTGTCTGAACATCAATATATTTCTAATGTATATTTTCTGTTTAGTGTCTGAAAGTACTTCTGATAAGTATTTTTCTTTGAAAAATATATAAATTTGTTTGCAAAAGATTTCCAATTAAGTCATTAACTTGCTAGAAATCCAATTCACCCACTCTTGGATTGTCATTCTATTATATACTGGGATTACACTGGCTTCCTTAGACGGTTCTCCTTATACGCCGGTCACGGTCCGATTTTAGGTGGTGTCAATATGAATCTGATTTTGATATTCTTAAGAATGAAACTTTATTCCGGTATTAGGTTTCAAGGCTATTGTATGTGGGTTCGCATTAGGAATTGCTCTAAACTGTTTGTTGGAGGCTATACTAGTCAAATTAAAGACCATAAAAATCTCAAGATTTTGGAAGCAATGAGCACCAATGAGCCCGTATTGCAATTAAAGGTCCGAAATGTCAAGTGCACAATTGTTGATTTTGATTGCTTAATTAGTGTTTCTACTATTAATTCAGATAGTGTTTTCCAATCTACTCTAGGTATTATTATTCAAGACTGCAAATTGATGTTAACGACTCTGAATAATGTGAGAGTCCAGTTTATTATAAAGTCTACAAATAATGTAGCCCGTAATCTTGCTAAGCTTGCAGTTAGGATTTTGTATTGGGCCACTTACAAAATTATACCGTTTTAAAATTTTAATTACAATGTGTGCTACATATACATTTCATCTTTTTGCATCCAGCATGGAAAAGACTATTTACGGTACGGATCAATACGGAAATCAATTTTTTATTACGGATTTTTTCTTCGAAAATTTAATTTTCAATTTTCAATTTTTTATTTTTTGACCTTTTTATTTTTTTTATTTAGTCCATATTTTCTTCTAGCTTTATTTAATTTTTTCCCAATTTTTTTAAATTTCAATTTCTTTTAAATTTTATCTTAAATAATTCTTAAAAGAATTTTTTGAAATACATAATTAATTAAATAAACTTAACAGTGAACTTTTAAACAAAATCAACTTAAAATAAATTGAAAATAAACCTTTATAATACTTAGGTAAAATTTTTTCAAATATATAAAATATATTTAAAATAAAACTAAAATAAACTTAAAATAAATATTTTAAAATATTTAAATAGTAAAATAAACTTAAAATAAACTTTTAAACAAAATAAATTTAAAATAAACCTTTTACAATAGTTAAACAAACCATTTAAAATCTAAAATAAACTAAAAATAAATTTAAAATAAACCTGAATTAAACTTTTTATACAAAATAAACTTAAAAAATAAATTTAAAAAAAACCTAAAAAACCAATTAAAAATCTTTAATAAACCTTTTAAAACCTAAAATAAACTTAATATAAAACTTTTAAAATTAGAAATAAACCAAAAATAAAACTAATATAAACCTTCTAAAATTTAAATAAATTAAAAATAAACTTAAAATAAACCTAACATAAACTATTAAAAAACCTTCAATATTTCAAACTTCACATAAAGTAAAACTAGCAAAGCCGAAGCCAAAAATAACAAAATTCATCCACCAATACACATGCAAAATAGATCTACACTAAAAACACCAAAACATAAACTAATAAAATGTTTTCAAACAAAAACCTGATCTGGTGAGGGCAGAGACGGAGAAGAGAACAGAGACGACAATAGTGAGCATGGTGAGAGAGCGGAGACGAGACAAGCCGCCGTCGGATCTGGTCTCGCGCAGAGGCGAGGACAAGGCCGTCAGATGTGGTAGAGAAGAAAAGAGACATATTTGAGGAAGAGAGAGTGACGTGAGAAGAGGAGGAGAGCGAAATGGAGAGCGAGGCAGACATATCTGAGGATGAAGGAGAGAGAGGAGACTAGGACGGATGACAGAGGCGGCGGAGGAAGAAGAAGCAAGGATTAGAGGTGGTGGGGGAAGAAGAAGCTGAGATGAGAGAGGTGAGGAAGAAAAAGCCGAGTAACAATAATGAAAGAGAGAGAAAGAGAGTTAAATCAGAGATAAGAATTTTGACAAATAATAATTTGGAATAAAATAAAGGATATATTTTTTAAAAAATAATACTGTATTTATACGGAACTTCCGTATAAAAGTTAAGTAGGTCCTATTTAACATAACGAAAAACAATAGCAGTGCAGAAATAATTAAAATAGTAAATATTGTGGAGGGAGTAATTATCCCTTTTGTATTTGGGCTACTTCCTTCGTTCTTGTATTCTTGATAATACAACTTTGCTTTGAAATAAAAGAATCATGCTTTTATTTTTTCTTAAAAAATGTTCATAATTTAGAATTTTTGACTAATACCTTCAACTAGATCTTTATACCACTACTAACACCCATGATAATTTGCTAGTGGGTAGGCCACCACGTTATTTTTTGATTCACAGCAAAACAATTTTATTTTACCCATAACAACTAATCGCATGTTTTTTTTAGTTTATACACGACCTTACAATTTTTCTTTCCAAGTTAAGTAATTACTTATCTCTTATACTAATTAATTTCGATTTAGTTAGAAAGACAATTAGAAATCAACCCCTTGATTTTAATCGTTTAACTCCAAATACAAGTTTGAAGACAACAATAAAGAATTTACAAGCGAACTATAATAATAGTAAGATTTTAGAAGTAAAAGATGAACTTGCTACTTATGCTAATATTTAAGAGTATTCAAAGATGGATGCAAACTTTTTTTTTTTGTCTGGGAAAACCCATAAAATAGAATCCATTAACAAATCCATGAGTAGATCCACTGTGGACTTGATACAAAGCAAAAAAAAAAAAAGACCAAAAAATTGGGCTTACAATTCCAATGGCCTTAGAAGAGCCGAAGTTCATGCCACTTAACGTAGGAGCTCTAACAACAACTGCAACATTTACCATCTTCCTCGAGAAGCTCTTATCCAGGGCAACTCCAATAATGTAGAAACCTAAATAAAAGCTTCAGCTAAATATATGACCATCGAAATTTATCTGCCTTCCACATCCCTTGCACATCATGAATTTTTCATGAAACCTATTTATAGGAAGAAACCATAAAAAGAGACATCAATATTAACATGAACCAAAGATTGAACCATCAGGACAAAAGCATCCACCAAATCTTCCATTACAAAGCTCGACTTGAAAGATACAAAATCCAACGGATGCTTTTGAACTTGATCAAAAGACTTTCATTCCAACATCCAAAAGCTTTCTAAATCTACAAAAAATACTACTAAAGTACTGAATCATATGTGATCAACATTAAAATTCATCTATGTTATAATGATGAACAAAATGCACGAATTGGAGTTAATTAGATTGGAAGGCTTGGAGTTGCAAAAGAAGCCACTGGAACATCATAAAGTACATAACAAAAATGCTAAAGTACGTATGGTGTTGTCGTTACGTACGTAAGGTACGTAAGGTGTGGCCATTATGTACGTAAGGGTTTTGTTGAAGTACACGAAGAGCATCAGAATAATATACTCTAACATGAAGTAACGTACGTAAAGAAGGCATAAAATACGTAAAGGAAGAGATAACGTGCGTAAAGGATGAAGACAAACAAATATCTTTCAACCCTTGAATGAGATATCGCAATGATTGAATGTAACGGTCAGATTTTGAAGAATAACGTACGCTACATGTAATATAACGTACGTTACGTATGGTTAACGTATGTAATGCTTAGTATAACATACATAAAGGCTTTACAGACAGCACAAACATCAATGACTACACTCCAACAGCTAGTAGATCAACTTCAACGGTCATATGGCATAAAACTATTATAAATACATCAAGAAAGGGTAAATACATGGTTGAAGAACATATGATATCATTATGCTAAAATTATTATCAACTACAACCATTAAAAACACCAAGATCAAGCCACATACAAGATCAAAAGCATCAAGTTCATACATACAACTCTAGCATAACGCTTTATCCTTTGTAACATTTTGTATACACTTTGGATGTGGGAAAGGATAGTTGTGAACCTAAGAAAACAAGGTTGTAAGGGCTTTAGAGGTGTGAGCCTAAAAAATAAATTAACATTGGTTAGGCCTTAGAGGTATGAGCCGCAATCAACATTGTGGTATTGACATTGTTGGATTGAGTCAGAATCAATCTTTGAACATCGTGGATTGGGAAAATCCTAAGTGAGAAACTTAGGTAGTGGACGTAGGAACGGTTTGGCCGAACCACTATAAATCGCTCGTGTTTTTTTGTACCGTAACCAACATTTTATACATAGGAGCATGCATCGCATATAACGTGGATAGTTGCACATTTATTTGGCATTGCATATATTATTGATACATATTCTATATGGTTTTAGAATATTTTAGAGGGGTTACGAGAGTAATAAATGGTTCAGAAATGAAGTTATTAGAAGAATATGACTTAATTGGATGTTCCGTAAGTACACAGGGTGTTTTTGGAAAGTATTTTTAAGTGCATATACGTGCATAATTTGTACATTTTGACAGTCCTATGTGTCAATAGCATGTTGAGTACATGTATTAGGTGGTTAAAATGTGGTACAACTTGAATGTGTCACATAAGCAGGTGCCACCTCATGCTTAGGGTATATAAGGGTTGTTGTAAGGCAAGCAAGTCTCATTTCGTTCGTTCTTAGAACACTAAAATCGAGAGATAAAAAATGAGAAAATGCAGAGGAAAGTGGGGGGGGGAAACATTTTTGCTTAGCATATTGATTTATGGGTTCTTGAATCATTTGCGCCTTAGGAGTGTGGTAAGTGTTTGTTTTCATTCCCACATGTTTATTATGCATTAAAATATGTATTTAGAGGTCTGATGCTGATTCGAACATGAATTAAGCATAAACACTTATGAATTGAAATATGAGTCTGATAGTGTCTAGATTTTAGTTTGTATCGCAATCTTGTTTTGAAGCATTTAGAGATGGATGTATCTAAAGTGTATAACATGAAATTTGTTTATTTATGCGTCTAGAATATTCCTGTAAAATTCCAGAGGCTACATATGTGTATAACTGTTAGCAGCTAAATTAGCAAAAACTCATCTAATTTGGAAAAACCAGTATGTTGATATTGTGCGTAGAGTTCATTTGAGGGACGTATAGTCTGATTTTGGTATAAAAATTCCCTTATATGTTTTGTATATGTGATTAAAATTTGAGAATGATATGAGTTCATTTGCTTATTAACAGGAGAGGATAACACAAACTGGCCATAATGCGTAATTAGAATAAATTTGCATAACATCTGTTACTACTGGATAATACATGCCTATAAGAGTGATTTAAAACTTATGATAACATTGTGAATCATATTACATATATGTATAAGTGCATATAAGAAGTGTTAAAATCAAAACGTGCATCATTGAGCATTGCATCCATGTAGCTGCACATACGCATTCTGTATTGAAAGAAAATTGTGTGATTATGTGTATTAGGTGAGAAGCATTTCAGAGATATTCCAAAGGCAAGCTAGGAGTCTTGAACCTGTGTTTGTCTTAAGAGTGAACCCTTATGTGCTATATCGTACATTGTCTGTTATATTGCGAATGTTATTAGCTGATATGAGATTTGCGAGATTTCTGCTATGTGTCATTGTTATGAACTGAATATGTGATGTTGATGAAATATTATCTGATATGTTGAAGTATTGATGTCTATGAGTTGAACATTTGTAAGAGTTATCAGAAAATCATGTTGCGCTATATTGTTTACAAATGTTGCATCTGAATGCATATGACATAAAAGAAATAGTATAAACAACGTGTTCAGGTATATGCAACTCTATTGAAAATATTGGTTATATGAGAAAGTAGATGAAACTAAGTACTATACGGATAAATCTCGCAGGAGCCACCTCTAGAATCAATTCTATGATATTGGGTTGGCCAACGATTTATTTGATTTATTTGATTAGACCTTCGGGTCGATTCTATTGGTATTGAAAAGATCATTGAGATCTGTTATATTAGAAAACCCGAGGCTATATCTGACATATCGAGCCATTATCGAATTAAACAAAACAACATTGCATTCTTTTTGTTATCCTGATCGTATATGTTTTATTTGTGTTATATTGGGTTGTTTGTATATATAGTACCTGACTATACATTTTTTGATATTTGTTGGGTTCCTCATTGAGTTGCGACTCATATAAAACACAATGTTTTTCCCAGGTATCAAAGATTAGTTTTGAGCCAGTTCGCAGAGTTGTTTATACACGTATGCGACATAGGTCGGGATGCCGCCATCACTCTCTCTCTCTCCACCACACATGTGCATATAGGGTGTTGAGGATGGATTCTTAATGACTCATAACATTTTGTATCTAGACTGATAGACTTGTCTTGTATTACATGATACGTAATGTATGATGTTTAATCTAATAGTTTTAATATAATCTTATCTACAGTTTGAACTTGATGTATTTCATTGATTTATATATTCAAATGTGGTTATGTGTTATTGAGTTATCTGAATATACGCTATAGGAATATGGGTGTTATATGTTTGCTTCTCTAATTTCTCAACTCAATCAAGGTGACCGAAAAAATACTCCAACGAAAAGGTGAACAAACTCCACTTAGGACAAGGGAGATACAAAATACATAAATATTAGATGAGGAAATGAATGAGAGAACACATTATTGAAAACATTAAAAAAAAAAAAAGGAAAGACATACCAAATTGGTCCTCTTTCTTGGCCAAAAAGGCTAGCAAAAGAAGGAAGAAGCAAAAATGGAGTGGTTTGTATCCTGAAGGAGAGAGTATTCTAAAGAGTTGAAGTTCAACATCGGGGTGAAAATAAATTAAGCCCTACTTTGTAATATCTTGTTGAAGTTCTGAAGAATACAAATACACCAAGATATTAACTTGACATTTTTTTAAGATTGGAGTTTTATTTAAATTAATTGAGGACTTTTGAAGTTGTTCTAACCATTAAAATAGCATATGAACTCATTAAAATATATTTGTAGACCTTTTCATAGGTTGTCAAATTTGGTGACTTTCATTTTTGTTCAACTAGAAGTTATTCTTTAATATACAAATCCATTTTTCAATATAATAATCATAATCCTAAACTAAAAAAATAGAATAGGGAGCTACAGGATCGTGGGTTGACTTTTGACTTTATAAATTGGCTCTGGTTTCCTCTAGGTCATTCTTCTATGTGATGAGTCGACTCTCAAGACTTGAGGGCCATCTTTGGGAGCGTGAGTTTAGTCTTAAATTTCATGAGATAGTTCGCAAACTTTGTAAGATTAGAGTTGACAATTCGTGTTTATATTCTTATGATATGATTACACATGACATAAAAACGACATATTTATACATGATATGTAAATTAACCGTGTCAACGTGATACGACACGGTTAAACTCAATTAAATAAAAAGGTCAAGACATGACATGCTAACCCACTTAAAAACATGGCATAACACAACACATAATTTATCTAATACATTTAACATCATCAAATTAATAGTATATATAAATGATTATAAAAAACATTAAAATATATTCATACAAGTAAAAAAACACTAATAATATAAACACACGCATATTGAAACATTACAAACTAGATAAATTAAATATCAAATTTAAAAATCTTATAACTTAAATTAAATGGGTCTTGCGGATCAATAAATGATTATGCGTTGACACATGATGCATTTACATATTTAAACGGATTAATCGTGTCATAAATGTGTTCCATTTAAGTTTGGTATGTCATAAAAGTGTTGACACATTTATGACACAAACTCATTTATATCAAACCCAAATCTTATTAAGAGCGTGTCATGTAATTGTATTATGTAAAAAATTGCATGGTTCTTAAAATGTGAAAACTTGATTTCCACTTTTTTAATGCTTTTCCATTGTTAATTTTTAGTTGTAATTTGTAAAGAAGAAAGTATTATTAACATTTTCCATTGATAATTTACATCAAAATTGATACTCAAAATTTCGTTACCTTATCTTGTTAAACTATAACGTCACCCTAACGTGGTTAACATGATCTTTTTTTTTTCTCCGACGAAATCCAAAGTTTATCCAGTAATAATCTCACTTGAACTGGATTTCTGTGAACGACGAAGTTTGTGTTATTTGCTGCCCTCTCCAAACAGAGACGAATTGGCAAAACAGAGAGGATTTGACTATGTTTAATTGATAAAACAGTTTTTTATTTTTTATTTTGTTTCTATTTTTAGGAAATGAAAACATTTAAAAAATATATTTGCAAATCAAAAATCTTTTGAATAAATTTTTCATTTTACCATCTTTATTTTCTAAATTTTTAGAAAACAATAAATTTTTTCTCAACTAAACTCTCCTTTTGCTTTTCTGTAATAGGTTCGTGTTCTTTGGGCAAATTTAAATAGAAAATAAAGAGCGGAATTAAGAGCACAATTTTTTTTATTCAGACAATATGAAGAATAACATTGGTTTTAAAGCTGAATTAAGAGCATTTCTTTTATTAGTAACGCAATTCTACATTGTCATAAAATACAAGTAGTTCTTCTGAAAACAAATCAAATATAAAATTTACATGTATAACAGGCCACTGAAGTGACGAATGCAAAACTACAAAATAAAAATTTGTCTAGCATTATTACGTTGGCGAACAAAGAAACTTTGCTACATCTACAATGGCTATTTGTGCAATTGCTGACATTTGAAAACTGACATGGAAGAAATAAAACTGAAACTAAAGACTGCTTTATATATCTTGTCTTCAAACTTGTAGAAAGCAAGTCAATAGACGTACCAAATTATGAACACTCTCACCTGCAAAATACTATCATATGAACAATTCAGATTAACCATAAAAATTGATAAGAATGTCCTATACAATCACAGGTAACTATACCGCCCTATTAATAAATCAAACATGTTGTCAGGAGTCAGAAGAGTCGTTCCACCAATAATCAATTCTATATCCGGTTGTCCACTTTCTGACAATGCCTCTTGCATTTCAATAACCTTACAACACAAGAGATAAGGAGGAAACAAACATCAAATTTTCCCATCTCCGAGAATCAAATGCCACATTCTGCTGAAAGGGTATAAAATCTAAATATTTGAAAGCGAAAATGGCAGATGAAAAATGTAGATAATCATTTTAAAGAAACATGGCAATAATATCCGCAAAACAATGATCTCAATACTTGAAATTAGAAAAGAAGGGAGATTCAAACCTCTGTAGCGGTGATGCCGCCAATAACGAAAACCAGAATTGTGTTCTGGTCAGCAAGACTTGGTTTTGTCTGCAGAAAGAGAAACATGAGGTTTACTGAAATAATAGCAAGGTGTGATATCCAAAATTTTGTAGAAATGAAGCTTGCCTGTCCGAAACCAAATCTTCCAAAGCTAGTTTTGAAAATTCTGCCAACGGTAGAGGAATGATACTCCAGTCCAGGAACATCATATTTGCCCAGCAATCTTGTTAGAAGTTTATAAAGTAATCCTTTATTTGAGTCAAGATCACCACTAAAACTACCACCCGAAGAGAATGCCCCTTCTCTTAATGGTACATTC
>CAODLS012096485.1:0-15601 GCA_948243855.1 Flueggea neowawraea
TTCCACATCTTATAGACATTTCAGTCCAAAATGTATTTAGTAGTATTCTACCCATCCTTGAATTTGGACATAACCAACTTCAAAGGGGCACGAGCTTAGTTCTTAGAGTACATGCTAGATTTTCCTAATCTAGGATTTAAGATCAATGCGGCTTGAGCTCAATATACATTCTCGTATGGCTAGGCATCAATCGACTTTTACAAGCAGTGAATCACACAAATAACTTTGATAAATAACAAGACATCATTGCACACAAGTAATTCATTCGGCAATACACATATATTTACTATCCAACCAAAAATTAAATTAGGATAGCCTTTTATTAAGATTTGAATCGAAATTAAGTTCGTATATAATTTTTTTTATAAGTCAAGTTATTTTGCTCATCGTATTCGCATACTTAATATTTCATGAAAACAAATTCATGACAAGTGGAAAAGGTTCAAAAACTCGTGAAAAAATTATTATTAAGCGAATTTTGTAATAATAGCTATTATTTAGACTCGAAATTGATGGTGATGATCATCAGGTCATTATAGCTTAAGTGCACTGTATATTGTTGAAACTAAATAGCATGATTTTCTTCATCTTAGTCATTTCAAGGGAAGAAAAACGTTCTATGTCATTTTCCGAGTTACAAGTGCAAGATATCGACTAATTATGGATCTTACATTAATTTATTATAGGTGATGTTTTTACGTTCCCGTTATATTAATTAAGACAAACAATTATATATATATATATATATTCCCAAAAATTAGTTTTCGTGACACCTTATACTAATTAAGACCACATTGCACTGCGTTGAAATTAATACTGTATTCAAATTTATTCGTTTGGATCAGAACTTATAAACCGCTTTTTTCAAAGTGAGGTGCATATATACAATGCAAATATATACTTTTTTTTAGGAATCTTTTACGAGAATTGTTAAAGCACAATTAAGAAATCACGATAGAATAATACCATGATTGCTTCAAGAATTATTACGTGAAAGCTATCACGAGTATCATCCCGTTGAGATAATTTTTTTAAAAAAAGGAATTAATTAGTGGTCTTCCAACTTGGCTGTATTTCACTTATTAGATTTGTTTTCAGGTTATAATTAATGGCTTCATTTCTTTTTTTTTTGTCAATAATTTATGGCTTCATTCCAAGTAGATTGAAGTTATATATATATATATATATATTCAAAAAGTTGTTATATTGATATACAACTTTAAAAGAAGTTTAGCTGAATAAATTTTTGCTAACCTTATGACACTGATCAATTTTCATATGAATTTAATAGTAATTTCTTTTTTTAAAAAAAAACGAGAGACTTCACAAATCACTTCTATTTACCAATAACAAAAAAACTTAAATCAGACGAAAAAAAGGTATAATGATTTTTTTATAAGTCATTTTGTTTGCTCCCAAGAATCCAATTCGCTATTCTTAAGGGTGAAAGTAACTTCAATACCAATGAATTATAAACATAATGAGTTATTTACTATAAATTAAGGCAAACCTTTTGTATATTAAAAATTAATCAATTTCAAAAAGTGAGTTGAACGATATTGTTGTAGTATTAGACCCTATTACAAACTCGCAGTGTGTTCTTGTGTGGCTTTGATTAATTTATTAATATTATGTTATATGACATGCAGAGCTTAATTAAATCTATTTTAAACCCTAATTTCAGGAGGTATTGGACTTTAAAAAAAAAAGCTTCAACAGTATTTATGTACACTCAGTGGTGGAGTCAGAAATCCAAGAAGATGTGGTTGGTGTTACCGGCAGACGGATGATAACAAGTGATAGCGTTGGACAAAACTCCAACCCCAATGACGGAGTTGAAATTGCCGATAAGGGTGGTAGGAGTCCTCCGAACCTCCGGTAGGGTCAGCTCTACCACTGTTACACTCATCATTAAACCCCCTAATGGACTTGTAATTAGTGAAATATTAACAGACATAAACAATCAAATCGATGAAATATAATTTATTAAATCAGAGACTTAATTACATGCGAAAGCAAAGTCTAAAATTAAATTTGCCGTGAATGGGAAGATGGAGGTATTCGACTTTAAAAAAAAAAAAGCTTCAATAGTGTTTATGTACACTCAGTGGCGGAGTCAAAAATCGAAGAAGATGTGGTTGGTATTACCGGCAGACGTATGGTAACGAGTGATAGCGTGGGACGAAACTCCAACCCCAATGACGGAGTTGAAATTGCCGATAGGGGTGGTAGGTGTCCTCTGAACCTCTTCAACTCCGCCACTGTTACACTCATCATTAAACCCCCTAATGGACTTGTAATTAGTGAAATATAAACAGACATAAACAATCAAGTCGATGAAATATAATTTATTAAATCAGAGACTTAATTACATGCGAAAGCAATAGCAAAGTCTAAAATTAAATTTGCCGTGAGTGGGAAGATGGTGGGGACAGTGACAAATGGCCGACCAAGAAATGGTGAGGCTGATGTGAAGCCTATATAATGCTATGATGGATTGAGTGGTAGTTGCTAATCTTAGGTATTATTAGTTTGACATGAACAAATTAAGCTTTGAGATTACCATAACCTAAGCTTTAATTAAGTTATAATAATTAAGTCTTTTGTTAGAGGCCAACTTCATGCCAATTTAGGCCAACTTCAAACCAATCCCCACCCTCACATGAAAAGGGGTTTCAAAGGAAAAAAAAAAAAAAGAAGATACGATGATAGTGGGAATTTGGCACTTCATCTCCATTGGCTTATGCATTTTAGAAACAACCCACATGATACCAAACAACAATTTACTTGTCTAATCAATTTCAACCAAATCTCTTTTTGAGATTTCTTGTCTCTCTGAAACTCATACCCTTTCACAATTGAAATTTCTTCACTTCATCTTCTATTTGAGAGATGTCTTCTCATTCCCTCTTTGCTATCATATGAATGTTGTATATTGCCAAGCTGGCACTTTAAAAATCTACTCAAATCACTTGATTTGATTCAAGCTGATATGAGATGAACTAAAATCGACTAAATTTAAAAGAGTAAAAACGAGTTTAGATGGATTTTAGACCTACATATAAGAACATGTATAAGTGTTGCAAGTTTAAAAAGATCGATCGAAAGTCTAGGAAGTGGTCCTCAATTATCACTTGTTTTAATGGATAACTAAATCTTAAAATGGTCAGTTGCAACTAAGGTGATTTATGCTTCGTCATTATTCATAATTTAGACAATTAATTGATTCAGAATAACTCAGTTTATAAATATACTTAACAAGTATATTTACATGTGCAGTATATATACTTTTGAAGATACGTACTTACGTACTGGAGATACCAAAATTTTTCAGTTGAATAAAAAGGAGAGAGATGCCGAAATTCTCCCAAACTGTGACTAAACAAAATTGAAATTTTACATGAACTATTAATACAGAAGTACAAAATACAAAAGTTTGTTTATACTGCTACTTAAAAATATGTGTTTATTAATGATAGATTGAGCGATAAATAATATCTTGTACATTGATAAACTAAGTATATTGCAAATGAAAAAAATAAAGCGCGACATTTTTATAGGGTTCAATAAACTTGAACGAGATAATATATCTTTTCAATATATACCATCAACAAACACTACAAATAAAACTAAGCTTGTTAATCAAGAACTAAGATGTTCAATTCTTTACATCATTTATAAAAATAAAATTCAATTTTATTGATACTTTTAAGCAAAGATCTAAATTACGTTCTCGACTAGTTAGAGAATCATTGTAACGTCATTCGATTAAGCTAGGATTAATGTAGATGAATAAGAACTTGCAAATATAACTTGCAAGGGAAATTGAAAGAAAAAAGTTGGCAAATTTTAGGTTGTTTAAGGGAACAATGTCCCAAAAGGAGCTGTAGTCCAAAAGTTGGTCATATAATTGAAACTTCAGGTGAGGCTGGGCCAATGAATTGGCTGTATTATGTAGCTTTGACTTCATCAGTTCATCTGTTCGTGGCGTCAACTGCAAGTACGTGCATTTTTGGACAAAGCAATACTCACTGCTCTTTGATGAAGCGTTCATGTCAAATGCTTCGTCGTTATGAAAACCTATCAATCACTTCACGTCAATGTGAAAAGCAATACCTAGCTTTCTGAGCTTATTTAATTATAAACATAGTAACTTTGGTTAGATTAATAAATATGTCATTTAAATGACACAAAAAATAAATTTTGATGTCCCAAAAAAATTAAGACTATTAACATTTTTTATGCAATTACTCCTGAAATGGCACATTGTTTATCTCTTTGATTTAGAGAAATCAATTAATACTCTAATAGGATTAATTTACCAACATTAATTAATAAGGGTAAAATAAGGGAAATGACGATAATTAATGCTTTTCTTAAACTATGTTTAAGGCTCCAATAAAAAAAAATCTCACTCCCTGTCAAAAAAAAAATCTCACTCATTTTTAAGGTAACCCCAATAGATACTCAATGAGAAATCATTGAGTCGTCAGCAGCCTCTCCCCATAGGGGAGTGGCTACTGACTTCATGAGTCTAGTTTGTACTAGTTGCATGAGGTGGGGTTTAGGTGCAATTATCTTTTTTTAATATTTTAAGTGTAATTTTCAAAAAAAATAATTTTTTAAGGGACCATTTTTATTTTTTTAAAATGAAAAAATCATCCTTTTTTTCATTTTTTTTTCATCTATAAATATTCTATCTTTACTTCATTTCTCTTTTACCTACAATTTCAATTTCATTTTTCTCTCTTCTCCTATATGTTCACTTCGGTTTTGATGATGATGATTGCAAAACATCCATGAAAGATGTGCTAAGTTGCAGACTTGTTGATATCTTGATACAAAGCACATTATGCCTATGCAAGTCACATTGATCATGATGAAAATGGCATTAAGGTGTGTTACACTCGATACAAGGCGTATAGATCATCCATTCAAGAAGTGCAAAGTATCAGATGATCATCAATGCACGTTATACAAGCTACAACACACGTTACTGGAGTTGTTGAATGATACAAGGCGCGTTGTAGAGCAAAAGATGCAACCTTTGAAGAAATGTTCAACGCACGTTACAAACGATGCAACGCACGTTGACGAGGTCAGATGAGGACAAAGCCAAGACGCTCATTGGGATTTGAATTTGAATATTCTCTGACACGCTGACGTTGATTAAAGGTGCGATCTTTAGATAAAGTCAACAACGCACGTTGCATGAGGTACAAATCATGTTGAAGATTCACTGGGTGAAATATGCATATTATGGAAGGAAGAACAACACACGTTGAACAAACCACAAGTCACGTTGAGTTATGATCAACGCACATTGAAGGTGGTACAATGCACGTTAATGACAATCCATTTAAGGTCGTGGCTACTGGAGTTCTTGCAAGGTACATTGAATTGCTATCAAGTCACGCAGAACTCAATGGTACATAGTACAACGCACGAAGAGGAAGATACAATGCACGTTGTACAAAGTGACGCCATTTAAAACATAATGCTTCATTCTCTCAAAACAACTACTTCTAGGCTCCAACGGCTATATTTTCAAGAGTGGCTATAAATAGACATTCCTGGACATAAGAGAAGTAAGAGATAGCCTTGCCTAGAATTGCTAATCAATTTATCTCTCACTTCTAGTTTTCTAACCAATTTGAGTCATTTATTTGCTATCTTATTTTTTGGGTTTGTGTGAACTTCAAATCTGCTATAGACTTAGGTTAAATCTGTAACAAGCAAGGTTGTTTGCTTGGGGTAGATAGGTTTTCTTATTGAGCCTTAGAAAAACAAGATTGATTGCTAGTAAGCCTTAGAAAACTAGAGTTGGTTTTGGCTTATTGATCCCGTAAAAACAAGTAGCTCGGTTTGGCTTATTGATCCCGCAAAACAAGTTGTCAAGTTTGCTAGTTGAGGCTGCAAAAACTAGGAAAATGGTTTTCTTGTTAAGCCCGCAAAAATAAGGTGAAAAAGTTTTCTTGTTGATCCTGCAAAAGCAAGGTGTAACAATTTCCCTCTACCCGCAAGTGAGAAAGAATCTTAGTGGATTGCTATTTCTCTAGTTGAGCTAGAGGAGTGGATGTAAGTCAAGGAGGACCGAACCACTATAAATCGGATTTGTGCTCTCTTTCCTTACTCTCTCATATTTGCTTGCTTTGCATTACATTTGATTTACATTGTTGTGTGTGGGTTAGATCTTTAGAGTTTCTGCATTTACTCTTTGATTTAAGTTTTAAAAAAATTGTTATTTGTTTTAGTTTGCAAAAGATTTTCAACAAAATTTTTAACTTGCTAAAAATCCAATTCACCTACCTCTTGGATTGTCATTCTATTTCTCCTACTGGGACTTACACTATAAATGTATTTATTGTGATTGTGGGTTTCATGATGAGTATAAAGAAGAGTATAAGGATATCTCTAGTCCTAAACTTCTTCAAGATGTTAATGCTTATGTCACGTCAGTATTTTATTAACTTTTTACTCATTATACTATCTCTCTCTAATCTTTTACCTCTCATTATATTCTACTATATGATCTACAATCACTTCACTAATCATTCAATTTATTTATAATATAAATTGTAACAAATATATTTATTTCACATAAATATTTTTTTGAGTTAATATTTGGATTGAAAATAATATTTAGATCCATTTTTTTTAAAAAATGAAAACTTTAGGATGATAAAATATTGAATATGAAGAAAAAATATCTATTTATAATGTGATAAAATTGATTAAAAATAATTTATTATATTAACCATTGATGAAAAGAATTAATGTATATAATAAATAAAAAAATGAGGATGAGCTATTAAAAATAGAAAAAAGTATAAAAAAATATAAGCGAGTGGGTGGAGCAGGTGGGGTCCACCCACATGCTTGTGAAGCGCTTCATAAACTTGAAGTGCTTCATGTGGGAGGGAGAGCTCTGTCCAAGTTGGCATTAAGAGCAGGGGTAAACCCTGCACTATAAATGATCTAAGGATAATGGGAGAGAATTTAATGAAGAGAGAGTTTAATAAAAAACTAATGTGACATGACAATCATACCTAAATAGGTATAATGCATTGGGGATGCTCCTAGGACGAAAAGAATAATAAATATAATATGTTTTTTCATTTAATGTGGCATCTAAGATGATATGTTGATGCGATATACATGTTTAGTTAAAAAAATAATTTTTATTTTTTGTTTTGTTTCTATTTTTTAAAAATTAAAAATATTTCTCTTCAAAAAAAATATTTAGAAAATATGTTTGCTAATTAAAATTTATTTTGAGATTTTTTTTATTTTTCATCTCTGTTTTGTAGTTTTTTAAAAAATAATGATTTTTTTTTCAACTAAACGGTTCTTAAAATTTTTAAATTAAAACAAATACAAATTTTATACAAGATAACAAAAAACTTCAAAATTTGTTAAAAAGGTACGAACTTTAATTTTCATGACCAACCGTTTGATTTTTTGCGTCCTTTCAAGGTTTATTTATTTTGGATCAACAACGATAACGCCATAATGCCATAATGCCATAATGGTAGCTAACAATAGATGGAAAAGTGGCATAAGTTGTTTTTATATGAAGTGGGTGGGTAATACCGTCACGTAAGAGTCAAAATAAATGGTTGCCACATTGTGACACTATGGTGGACTTTTGATGCAGCCAACGCTTTAAGTACACCAAATAAAACAAAGACGATATATAAATTGTGAAGTAGATTTCAAAAAAAAATTGTGAAGTATTACCAATTCTCTCCCCACATGAAGTTGGTTTTGTGCAGCTGTTTATTTAGTAAGATTGAAATTATCAAGGCTTTGGCTTAGTGAAGTTTGGCATCAAATGTTTGATCTTATTCTAAATTTGCTGGCTTTTTTACAAAAGTTTCTATCACATCCATCTAAGAACCCAACAGCAAAGAAACAATGCAACTTAGAAAATCCATTTTATCATTCTCTACGCACTCTATATTTTTGCATCTCGAATTGTATTCAAAGCATTCCATCTAGTGTTACTCCTCACTACTATCCCGAACCATGGGCACACCAAAATTCTTGCCTCCTCTAATTCTTGTGTTGGTCTACATTAAGATTGCCAATTCTAATTCCATTACGCTAACACCTCCAATTTGGAATGCTGTTCCTCCTGCTCTATCTCCCTGTCCTTATGCCCCTCGCTTGCCCGCTTCGCCTTCGTATCCGGCAGTACCCTCGATTAGTCCGGCCTATGATTCACGGATGCTTGTGGCGCCAGCTTCTCTAGCAGCGCCAGCTTCTCCATCAATTCCTGTGGTTCCGCCTTACCCGCTCATGGGTTCTGCTCCGAATTCTTACCCGCCCGGTGCATCGCCAGCACCAAGTCCATCGAATCCAATTATTATTAGTACTAAAGCAATTAAAGCAGCCTACTGGGCATCTTTTGACTAATTTGAAGCTTCATTAATGGACACCTCATATTTCACACACATATACTATGCGTTCCACTTAATTCAACCTACCACATTCACACTCAATGTCACAACATTTGACCAAGAAAAAATACCCGAATTCATCAACGCCCTCCTAACCCAAAACCCACCAGTGAAAACCCTTTTATCCATCGGTGGTGCTGGTTGTGACCCGAATCTATTTGCACAAATGGTTAGCACTGAACAAAGTCGTGCAATTTTCATCAATTCAACCATCGAAGTAGCAAGAAAATATGGATTCGGCGGACTTGACTTAGACTCGGAATTCCCAGCTAATGAGCAAGAAATGTATAACTTAGCATTGCTATTTCAACAATGGCGAGAGGCGTTAAGATTATGAATCAAGAATCACCGGAAATAAACGCTTATTGTTAAGTTCTGCGGTTTGTTATTCATCAAAATTGACATCAAATGGTGCGGTTCGATCGTACCCTATTGACGCTATCAATAGCTTCGTCGATTGGATCAACCCGATGTGCTATGACTACTATGGATCATGGGAAAATTTCACCAGACCACCGTCGGCTTTATATGATCCTAACAGTGCCCTTTGTGCTAGTTTTGGAATTAATTCATGGATTCAAGCTGGTGTAATACCTTGGAAGCTAGTACTAGGCCTGCCATTGTACGGGCGGACTTGGACACTCCAGAACCCGGATGTTAACGGGTTCGGAGCATCCGCATTGGGAGTGGGTTCGGTGGTGGAATTTTGGGTTACAATCAGATTCTTGATTTTAATATTGAAAATAAAGCGATCGTTCATTTTGCTGGAGATGTTGTGTCCTATTATTCCTATGCGGGTAATTCGTGGGTCGGGTATGACGATACCATGTCGGTTGATTTGAAGATCCGGTTTGCCAAGAAATTGGGTTTGGGTGGATACTTCTTCTGGGCTCTTGGTCAGGACTATAATTGGACCATCTCAAGGCTAGGTAAAATTATTTACTCTCATTTGCTTGCCATTTATATTTTTGTTGCTTATCATATAAAATTATAATTTACAACTCCAACAAAAAAAAAAGAAAGAGTATTTTTCAAAAAAATTATTAAAGATAATTTATGTTTATATATAATAATTTTCCATTTATATATAATAATTTATATTTTATCTTTATTTAAACGTTTTTCTATAATATTAATTGGTTTCTCTTTTGAATGTTGGCAGCTTCAACTACGTGGGGAAATCAATGAGATAAAGAGAATTTTGGTTTGATTCATTCTATCAAATTTAATAATTTAATTGATAATTTGATCAAGACATCGAGATGTTGATACATTTCGAGCTCTAATTTTACGATTATTTCGATTAGACGCTGTTAATGATATCCAAATTTCCATATATTTGATAGTGTGATTTTCCAACCATGGAATGATGGCTTCCCTTCATCTTCAAATGGGCATGGCCAACGATTATTTACTGCTTATGCCAAATAATCATTTTTATAACTAATCAAATTACAGAAAACAGAGTCGTCTCCAATGTTAAAAGTTTAACGTAGATAAGAACTTATCTCCAAACAATGGGTATTTTTTGTTATTGAATTCAATATTAACAAAGATATATGACATTAATCTGTACCTTACAAATCTGTGAGGTTCAAGAGCAAATCAAATGTCAGTTGGAGCCATGTGAAGATCATATTTGAGAACTCAGAAGACATGTTAACAATGATTCACATTCACTCAATTCCTTCCTCTCATACTGTTGGAGAAAGAAAGATACTGACATTGCTATCCTCTTCTAGAAACTCATGCTCATCCCTGATTTCTCCTCTTCAAGATCATTTGATGCTTCGTCTCCATGTACGTACAGCCTGAATCATCACTTCTTGACTACACTTGTGGACTTTCTTAAATATATTTTTTAAAATCTAGGTTTCAGTTTTTGATTACTGATCAGAATCTTGCATGTAGAAGAAGAAGATAAATATGGATGACTCCAGCAAAAATAAGTTACCCTAGAGCTAGTCTGATTCAACTATAAAGTTTGACTGCCATATCAATTGAGATTGGATCACCCCTATATTTTGATCTTAATTTGTTTTGCCAAACTTCAAATCTGAACTCGTTTTAAGTTAAACCTTTAGGGTTCCATCAATACGTATCAATAAACTTATGGGCTAGTAATGTTGTAAAAGGTTGAGATTAGATTTTCAGAAAGAACTAAAATTAACATTAATGCTAGCTAAGCTTGTAAATTTGTGTGTTAACGATTTATAAATTATACTTATTTGATTAGACAGATTTATGACGTGGCAACTGATCAGCATGTTTCCTAAAGATTTCAAAGATATGTTACAGCATTAAATTAGTAAAAGAAGCAATCAGCAGGTTCATGCAACTTATATTTTTTTTTTCTTAGCGCGGTGTATAAATTCTAGTCTATTTTAAAATTTATGTTTGTGCGATTAACCTCTATTCATTTTTGAAGGATTTGAAATTGACCCAAGAGAATTCTGCATTTTAAATTCATTAAACATATAATTTTACGTAAATTCTTCAAGTATTAAATGTGCTCATTGCTATGTCAATGGTGAATGGATCATTGGCTTCACAATGAATCTTGGGTGCTGCTCTGTCATCCAAGCCGAACTCAAGGCTATGTATAATAATGGCTTACTTCATTGTTGCGAGAAAGGTTGGAGGAATGTGGTGCTAGAATATGATAGTCTATTGGCAGTACAGATGATTAACAAAGAACACCCTCCGGTGAACAACAATTATGCCGTACTCAACACAATCAAAACACTCATGAGGAAGAATTGGAGAGTCCAAGTATGCCACACTTATAGAGAAGCTAATCAGGTTGCAGATAAGCTTTCAGAGATAGGTCGATTCTGGCCTATAGGATTCCATAGTCTTGAAAAACCACCTGATGTCATTAGAGATCTAATTCATAATGATTCCATAGGCACTGCTTATGCAAGAGTATGTGCAATACATCCTCTGTAACTCCTTTGGTTCTTTAATAAAGAGTATCACTCACTTTATAAAAAAAAATGTGCTCATTGCCATTTAAATCTTTTTCCACAGGTTTTATCATTTAAGCTACTCCTTTATGTTACATGCATCTTATGCATAATAAGACTAAACAGTTAGAAGTTTAGAATTTTATAATGTACCTCTTACTCATCTCCAATTGGAAAACAGAAGGAATATATTTTTGGGTCCTATATCTCCCTCGTAGGAGACAGCATAATTAGCTCAAATTCTTCATTAATTTACATCTTAATCTTGGTGCTTTATTGCTCTTTAAATGAAATTAATTACACTTTAATATGATTGAAATTAACATTTATATTTCCTAATTTTTAATATGAACTCTTATAATACCACTAAAGCCCCCTATTGCACCCCTCATGTGACACATCAAAAAGGCCAAGGAATCTCAAGATTTTGCACCCAACATGAATCTTCAAGATAACAATATTTATGTAGCATGAGTGTATTATAGGCTAGTTGTGGAGTAAGAATAGGAAGGTGATGTTAGTGAAAACCCATTTGAATATAGTATGGTCAAAGGATAGTGGCTTCAATAATCATAAATAACTTTCATTTTGGATCTTACATGCACTAGCTAGGATCTCCAAATTTGTGGTTGGAAGCATCCCCTCCTATATATATATAAACTAATGTTTCATGTTCCTATTTTGAGCTTTGTACATCAAATTGCATGCTTCTTCTCTACAAGTTCCAAGAAATGCATGCTATGCATATACATTTCTAATTCGCTACCCAAAAATACATGTATCTGGACAAATTAGTACCAATTTACTTTTTCCCCTTCTTTTTAGAATGACATGTACTAAACTTACAAAACTCAATTGTATTTTACAAATAAGAAATCCTCATAATTAACAAATGTTCTGATATTTAAACCTTTAAGTACACGATATGCAGACGCCATTGATATAGCGTCTAATATTTGTTATCTAGCATTAGTGGAACACTGACTGAATCTAGATTGACTACTAACTAATAGTCTACCCTAACATTTTTAGCCACCATAACATCTTCATCTTGAGTCATCAAGCAATAATCAATAATTAAAAAGGTGATAATAGAAGACTCATTAGTCATATAAAGATGACCTAAGCTTAATTAGTGCATTGAGATTCAATCAAAAGGTAATTCAACCAATTTGCAGAAGGGCCATAGATGAGATTAAAGAAACCCTTAATTCAGAAAAGAAATGTCAATTCATTCTAATGATATGATATTCCTCCTTATCTGGAAGCCACAAAACTGTATAATCCAACTAAATGGCACACGTAAAATAGTGGGCATTCAAGTGAATGGGGATTTGCTAACCATGGCTTTCTCTTTAATTTGCTTATTGGCTCTATTACTCATTATTTCACTTTCTCCACCACCAACTTTCTTAAGTTTTTTTTGGACGGTCTCAACTCACCCACGCACGTGGATGTCACAGCTCGACCTCAGGACATCTTACGTGCACAAAGGAAAGCCCACCGCTGGGCCATTTGGTGCCAGGCAACTTTCTCAAGTTTGGTGGATAAAGTGAAACACTCCATCATGCATGTATTTACAGGGTCAATCTTTCTCAGAGTTTTGGATATAAAAGGTGGAAATTAAAACTTCATTGTAATTTCAACTTTTTTGTCGTTTTGATGAAATTTCAACTAATTTGTTCAATTTAACAAACCACATTTGATTACAAGTTACTAAATTGTTTATTATCATTGAAATATATTTAACATGGCAAGGTTGAAATTAGCAAAATCATTCCACTGCATAATGGCCAGATTTGCCAACATGTCTAATATTTGCCAATTGTCGTTTATACTTGAAGTTAGTCTAATTGAGTTGATGTATAGATGAGTTTTTTATTTTTTTTGTAATAAGTTACAAATTAAGGGGAAAATTAAAATTTTATAGAAATAAGTCATTTTTTAGTTATTAGTATTACGTAGCACTATAATACCACCACAAGTACGGCTAAATTCGAGCCGAATCTAACCAAATGTTAGAATGTTCAAATTTAACTAGTCTAAAATCTTTTCAAATTAAAATTTTCATTTTTTAATATTTTCTTACGTCTACTTGAGGCATTTTTATTTTAAATTATTTTTCCATTTTTTTAACTTGTTTTTTTTTTTAATTTATATCATTCCACAAAGTTAGAGGGTGGCTTGTTGGAATAAAAAAGCCGGGAGAGTCGGTCAATCATTTGTGAGGTTGCTTAACATTCTGCAATTCATGGACAGTACAGTCCTGGCAGTTTGTCAGAATATCGGCAAGTACAGGTTACCATCTCTTTAAATTTCAGTGAATTGAATAGTTAATTCATGAGTTTTTCAAAATCACCTCAATAAATACTTAAATAAATTTATAGATAAAATTTATTAGTTTAACTTTAAAAATAACTTAAAAAATATAATTAAATTTAGATTAATTTAATAAAATTATATTGGACATGTAATTGAATCAAGAACTATTAAATGTTTTAATTTATTTCACAAGTTTAATCTAATATTAGATCATCTTATACGATTATATTTAGACTTTTATAGATATGATCAATTAGTATAAGTTTAAACTTTTATTGATGTGGCTCAAATATTAAATACTATTGTAAATATAAATATATTTTTTATAATTTAATTTAACACACACACATATATATAGACAAATCTACAAACGAGTTTGTTCACGAGCCTGATCACGAGACTACAAATGAGTTTGTTCGCTAACTTTCGAGCCGAATATTTTGGTGATTAAACTTGGTTCATTTATTAAAACGATAAATGAGTTTAGAATTTTGTTTAAGATTAGCTCATTTATTATCGAGTTGATATGTGAACGAACTTTTATCTAGTTAAATTCTTAACTCCTGGCAAGCGCTCAGCTCATTGTCATCCCTAACCTCAAGTCGATAAATATTAGTATAAAAATAAATGCGCGCTTGGATTCGTCTTTGCCCTACTCTGATGCTGAGTTAGGGTTAGTCATAGGCTTTATTTTAGGTGATAAAAAATGGAATTATTTTTTTTTTATTTTTGAGGCCTTAAAAGAAGAACCCTACAAAACAACACTGGAAGAAAGGGGCCTTAAAAACTGCACGTCCTCACTCTTTTATTTTATCTCTGGCTCTGCTCCACCACTTTCAACAATATTAATAAAATAAAATGAAAATTATCTTTTTTGTGAAAAATGATAAAATAAAAATTAAAAACGAAAATAGGTCCAAAACAAATTTCCAAGTTTTGTATAGACTAGAGCGAAACTGATCAGAAATAGGCAAACAAAAACCGAAAAATTATGTATTTGGTTTGATTTCCTTCTCTGCCTAAAAGTAACTATTTCTTTGTCCATTTTTGGATGGCAATGGCGGAGGACTCCACCGGAGGTTGAGAGTATTCTTACTCTTTCACTGCCGATCCATCTTTGCTCTTAAACTTCAGACTTCTTCGATTTTAGTACCGACTCCATCTTTTTTAATTATTGGCTCCCCCTATTGAGTGGTGATTGAATTTCATTTGTATGGACTATCCAACCCACCAATTGTAAAAAAAAAAAGAAATATTAAAAATCCGAACAAACCAAACTTAAACAACTAAATTTTAACGTCATGTGGGAACTGTTATTAATTATTACTGTAGTTATTCAAAAATATTTCAAGTAATTATGTGTATTTAGTTGTCAACAATGAATGGAGATATTCTCCATTTTAAAGAAAAAAAATCAATTAACATACCAATCACACAATTAATTATTATTTTCTTTTATCAAATAATAACATAAATTAAGTCCACTTTTAAAATAACACATATTATTTATTAGATTACTCGTAATTCAGGATTCCTGAAGTCGTCCTGTAGGACATCTGTTCAGCGTTTTTATTGTTATTTTATTAAAGTCCTCAGTTCCTAACCCCTCAGTTTTTTTATCCGTAATTCAGGGGCTACTTTAAGAGTCTCGCGGGACGCCTACTCAGCTTTTCACTAAACACAATTTTATTTTAATCCTCCAACTTTTATCTACTACTTCATTTAATACTTTCTACATCAAATTCATTAAAATAAAAACAGTTCATTCAAATAAAAATAATTCGTTAAAATAAAAATATTACATTAAAATAAAAATAATTCATAAAATTTAAAAATTAAATTAAAATAAAA
>CAODLS012096519.1:0-18580 GCA_948243855.1 Flueggea neowawraea
TCTAGTAATACATTATGTCAACCCAAAATCAAGTGGTTGTCGGTGATCCGAGTTAACCTTTCACAGTCTGATGTATAGTCCTTTTGTCACCCGATATCTCATCTAAGCATAAGGCATGGTCACATGTCAACTTTATATAGCTTAGCGTGTTTCTTGATCTTGAGTAGATCAATATAACAAATGACATTGACAAACTCCTTTATCAATTCATTCGAGTATACATACATCCATCAATCCTACTCATCAAGTGGCCAAGAGATATCACTATTCAAAAGAGGAACAAATCCATCACTCTCACTATTACTCCTCTACATGATTCATGACATATCCAATCATAGCCTTTATTGTTACCCTGTTACGGATAATGTTTGACTAATGTTTGACTAAGTCAAAACAGGCGATTCCTCATGTAGGAGTCGATAGTGAGTTTCAGTCAGAGGACTCAAACATCACCACTGCATGAAAGCTACTTTGTGACAACAATCCATGAAGTGCTTTGATAGCGGGCCAGTCCAATACATGTTCCCAATATGCATCTATGTTCTAAGTTGATATCTCATATCTATAATCAGTAAAACGTGATTATCCACTTAGCAACATACTAATCTTAATTCATCATCATTTCCATGATAATGATCGATTAAGGACATTTAGAATAGTATTCCTTTTATCTTTATGGTTTTACTATCAAGTCACGTACTTGTTGGCATAAGAAATAATAAACTATTCATGGAGTTTTATCTTCATAAAACACGTTATATTTCATAGAAATGAAATACCTATTTATTAAATAATTGAATGACAATGCACATTAATGATTGGACTAGGGCACAATTCTAACATTACTTGCATCATCTCAGGACTATATGATTGAGGTTCCACTCTTTCCACTTCTGCAATTGGCTCATGTGATTGAATCTGGATCTCTTCAAGCATTGATTGAGCTAGTAATCCAATTTTCTCTTCTATTACGAATTGAACCTTAGTGAACTTTGATTATGTCACATGTGTTTCTAAAAGAGTTTTCTCAAAATCCTGCTCTTGTTCTTCTCTAACTTCTTCTTCCTCAACCATAGAAGCAACTGTTTGCCTACTCATTTCTAATACTTGTTCATTTAGTTGAGAGGTAGTTGGTGAATCTTCTTGTTGAGCAGAGGGAAGATCCTCTTGTTGAGTGGTTGGAATTTCTTTTAGTTGAGTAGAGGTGGAACTCGAGGGCATTTGTTTCTGAGGGAACTCAAGAATCTCACCTTCATCTATGTTTTTCCCTGTCCTCAAACTCACAACATTGTTGAAGATTAATTTCTAAAACTCTTCAATTCTCTCCAATCTTACTTCAGTTTGAGTTTTGAACTCCAGAAACTCACTCCTGGTTACATTTAGTGACTTTTCTCTACTTCCTTTACCAACTTCCAAAGCTTCTTCTTCAACTTGTTTTGCAAGAACCACTTTTGGTTTTCTTCTAACTCTTATGAAAACCATTTCTTCTAGCTTTGGTATATATTTTTCATATTTTTGTCCACAAATACATAAGTGCTCCAAACGTATGGAAGATATACAAAGCCTCTATCCACTATGTTGAAAAATTTCATTTGTTTCATATTTTCTTTTCTGATCTTATGAGATTCAACGACTTGTTCTTCCTTAAAACTAGAGAAATTCACCTTGAAGGATTAAAAAATCTTGGTGAGATGGCACCAATAAGGAATGTTGTCATTCCTTTGCTTATCCAGGTGACCAAATGAGGGTTTATTGAAGCTTCTCACTTTCTCCATCATCACAATTAACACCATAATAAAACTGAATGTCTCTCCTTGTCATTAGAAAGTAAATGCAAATTTCATCTTGGAAGGTGATTTGATTTTGAGAATGACACCTTGGATTAATTATCTTTGTTAGTTCAAGATGCACCATTCTCCGATGGACCCCTAAATCGTTTTGATCTAGCATATCAACTTTAATTTCAACAACTCCGCACTGATTTTACAACCTTTTTGCTGATTTCATCTTTATTTACAACCACTACGTTTCCTTCCTCATCAATGAATTCCTTCTTTTTTTCTTTCCCTTTCTTTGGAATACAACCATGAGTAGGTAGCTTGAATAACTCATGCAAGAATTGATCAATAACTCTAACTTTAACTCCATTCACGCGACTTTCTATTTCTATTTTGAAGTCCACACCAAACTTATCATCCTCTTCATAAATACTTGCATTTTCATAGAATTTCTTAACTAATTCATAATAGTAATTTCTTCCTTCAAAACAAAAATCTTTTATTCCATATTTCACAAAATCTTTAATCAAATCTAACTTTCCCTCTTTCAAACTTCTAAAATTGAATACTCAGAAATCTAAAAATTGAGTCAGTTCAACAACTTTGTACCTTTTGGCAACAACCAAATCAATGAATCTTTCATAATCAAACTCTGCTTCTACTATACTTATTCTTGGTTTCTTTGAAGGTGTGACAACCTTCTTGCCTTTGTCTTCTTTGGGAGTTCGTTCTATTCTTTGTCTCTTTGTTCCTTTTTGTGGTTATGCTTTCTTAGAGTTGGGCACATCATGAACTACTTTCAATCTCTTCTCGCCTTTCTTTGCCATTTGAGATGCGGTGATGTTGCAACAAATGAGTGAAGAGACAGAAAGGCTGGGGTTTGTAAAGAGAGAGAGAAAGAGAAAAGGGAATTCGTGTTTTGTAGATTTAGGGATTTTGAGTGAAGATGGGAGAAGGAGATAGAGAAATAGAGATAGAGTAAGTTTAAAAGTGAGATGAGATAAGTGAGGAACTCTATTTCTATATCGGGTAATAGATGAAACAGTGAGGCTATTTGATTTCAAAAAGAATGAAAATTTAGGGAGGATGTGAAATTTAGATCTGGGTAATCATCTACGTGCGTACTTTTGAATACCGCCCGTTAATAATGATAGCCTATGAAGACTAGCACGCGTTATACATCATCTACGAATGTTGTGAGGGTTGGTGTAGGTGGTCAAACTAGGCAGTAGCTATGGGAAATCACTACACTCTTTGTAGTCTCAATAATGTTCTCAAATGACACTTGTGATGTCTATGTCCGTTATTCATCAATTCCGCACCTTAATGCCAAAAATCCATCATCCCTAATGCACCTTAATGCTCTTTAATGTCAATGGCAATTCTCCAACTATGTGTGTTAGTATCCATCTATATGCCTTAATGGCTGACATCTGATACTTGAAGAATTTTCAATAAATCATTAACATTCCCTGATCCTCAATAACATACCTTATCAAGTTTCATTCCTCTCAGACATTTTTCCCATCAACCATTTACGTGTGTTAATTATCAACAACACACTTAGTCAAGTGACTCTGGAATTCCAGGGGCTACATCTGATCAAGCCCGCATACAGTTCACCATCTAGATGTGTAAAGCCTTTCTACTGAAATAGTTCTAGACAAGTAGTGATTTATCCAATAATTGACAAGTACCTGATGTGCTTTTCTATCAAGTTGGCTCCCTTCATGATCAACATCACTAAAGCTAACAAGATCTAAGCAATTATCTTTTGGGTGCCACAATCCAACATTCTTGGTTCCAATCAAGTTCCGAAAAATTGTTTTGACAGCTATAAGATGAGACTCTTTAGGACATGATTGAAATCTAGCACGTAGACATACACCAAACATGATATCTGGTCTACTTGTAGTAAGATAAACTAGTGATCCAATCATACCTCAATAAAGTTTTTCATTCACTTCTTTTCCTTGCTCATGTTTGGAGAGTTTGGTGGTTGAGCTCATAAGAGTTACAATAGGCTTGCCATTCTCCATACAATACTTTTTCAGCATGTCATTGATGTATTTGCTTTGGTTAATGAAGATGCCATCATTTGTTTACTTAATTTGCAATTCGAGAAAGTGACTAAGCTTTCCCATCATGCTCATTTCAAATTCCTTTTGCATCAACTTAGAAAACTCATCATACAAGGATTCATTAGTAGCACCAAAAATGATATCATCAACATATATTTGTACTAAAAGTAAATCATCATCTTTGGTCTTGGCAAACAATGTGTTGTCAACTTTACCTTTTTGGAAACCATTGTCTAAGAGATATTGACTTAATATCTCATACCAAGCTCTAGGTGCTTGATTTAATCCATAAAAAGCTTTCTACAACTTGTAGCCATGGTCTAGATGATGTGGATCTTCAAAACCAGGGGGTTGTTTTACATACACTTCTTCTTTGATGAAGCCATTCATAAATGCACTATTTACGCCCATTTGAAATAGCTTGAAGTACTTGAAGCATGCATATGCTTAAAGAATTCTGATTGTTTCAATTCTTGTAGCCGATGCAAAGGATTCTTCAAAATCTATGCCTTCTTTTGAAGATATCCTGGAGCCACAATTCTAGATTTGTTGGTGACCACTTCTCCTTCTTCATTCTCTTTGTTTTTGAATACTCATTTTGTTCTAATCACTATAACTCCATCCGATCTTGGTACTAACTCCCACACTTAGTTCCTTTCAAATTGGTTTAGCTCGGATTGCATTGATAGAATCCAACACTCATCTTCTAATGCCTCATCGACCTTCTTAGGTACCACTTGTGATATGAATGCAAAATTTGCATCTTGTTTTAAAACAGCTCTAGTGGTAACTCCTTTTGATGTATCTCCAGATATGAGATCTTTTGGATGTGATTTAGCATATCTCCATTCTTTGGGAAATTCCTTTTGCTCCACATCCTTGGATTCTTCTTGACCTTTCAGAGATTCATCATTTCCATTTTCATTAATGTTCAAATTCTTCATTTTGTCTCCAACTTGACTGCATTCATCATCATCCAAAATTCTAGCAATAGAATTATTAGTTTCATAAAAAAACATATGGATTGACTCTCTACCTTCTTAAGCATTTTGTTATATACCCTATAAGCTTTTCTTATAGATGAATGGCTAAGGAAAATGCTCTCATCGGATTTTAGATCAAACTTTCCTAAGACTTCTTTTCCATTGTTGTAAACATAACATTTATATCCAAATGCATAAAAGTATGAGATGTTGGGCTATTTTCCTTTCCACAACTCATAAAAGAGTCTTTTTGAGTATGGATCGGATATGTGCCCTATTCACTATATAAAATGCAGTGTTAACCGCCTCAACCCAAAAATACTTGGGGAGGTTGTTCGCACTAAGTATGGTCCTTGCCATTTCTTGTAAAGTCATATTCTTTCTTCCAACAACACCATTCTGTTGTGGGGTCGTTGGAGTAGAAAAATTATGCAAATGCCATGCTCCTCACAATACGATTCAAATGGCTCACATGTAGACTCACCTCCTCTATCACCTCTAATGGAAGTAATAGCATACCCTTTTTCATTTTGGACGTTTTTGCTATATGTCATGAATGAAAGAAATGGCTCATTCTTGTGAGCAATAAAGAATACCCAAGTGAACCTATAATAATTATCTACAATGACAAAACAATAGGCTTTACCTCATAGGCTCAAAGTGCTCATGGGGCCAAACAAATCTAAATGCAATAGCTCTAATGGTCTAGATATAGATATGACATTCTTGCTATGAAATGAAGACTTTGAATGTTTTCCATTACAAATGCATCACAAACTAGATCTTTCTCATATTTGAGTTTGGGCAATCCTTTGACTAGATCATACTTGCTCAATTTTGAGATCATATGCATACTAGCATGTTCTAATCTCTTATGCCACAACCAAGTATCATTGTTCACAACAACTAGACATTTTTCATTAAAAGCTTTAGATTCAAATAAATAAAAAATATATGTATTATTTTGTCTAGAACCAACAAGCAAAACAACATCATGATCATCATACAATACACATCTAGAAGGTTCAAACATAATTTTACAATTTTTATCACAAAATTGGCTAATGCTCAACAAATTGTGCTTCAATCCATTAACAAGAAACACATCATGAATTGTTGGGTTAGGAGACTTACCACCCTTACCTTCACCTATAATCTTACCTTTGTTATTATTACCAAATGTAACATAGCCTCCATTTTTAGGTGAAATATATGAAAACATGGCTTTATCTCTAGTCATATGGTGAGAACATCCACTGTCAAGATACCACATGTTCTTCTTTGCTTTAGCTCTCATACACACCTATAAAGACTTATCAAATCTTTGAAATTGGTACCCAAATCTTTTTGGGTCCTTTAAGGTTAGTTCTTTCTATGTTGGGCATGATTGTTCCTTTTGGAACCCAAATATTTTTAATCCCAATTAACCTAGGTTGTCTCAACTTGCAACAATAAGCAAAATGTCTACCAACACCACAATATGAGCATGCATTTTCAACCAAGGTGCTTTGTTTTACAAACAAGGTTTTAGAATATCGTTAAGGTGTAAAAAAGTTGTAGCCTAAGCCATGTTTGGATAGAGTTTGTCTTTGAGATCTAAGAAGCTTCTCAACGTTCTTTTTTTTTTTCATTTACAAGCTTGTAGGCAATGTTTGAAAATTTTTCAACTTCTTTCTTGAAAAACAAATTTTCTTCAATTAAGGCCTTTTTGTCTTTACTCGATTCATTCACTTTCACTACAAGAGTATTAGATCTTTTCTTTAATGCAACATATTTAACACCTAGCCTTTGAAATTCATCATACAATTCTTCAAATGCATTATGTAATTCATCTAAAGTGAAGTTATTGGTTACCTCATTTTCACCATCACTTGAGAGTTCATCATCTCTTGCCATTAGACACAAATTTGCCATTTCTTCTACTTGTTCATCCTCTTCGGAGCTACTATCATTACTATCGCTCCATGTTGCTTTCATTGCCTTTCCTTTCTTTTTCTTTGAGAACTTGGAGAATTTCTTGGAAAGATGACATTCTTGCTTTATGTGACTAGGTTTGTCACATTTGTAACAAATGATAGAGTTTTCCTTCTTGAAGTCCTTTTTGTAGTCCCTTTTTTATTCTTCCTTTGAGATTTGATCCTTACCTTTCTTCCATGGTTTGTTCTTTCCCATGAATCTTATAAATCTTCTAGTATACATTGCCATTTCCTCATCATCACTATCATCTTCTTCATCATCCTCGAATTCCTCTACAACGTTGGACTTTAAAGCCATTCCTCTTCTTTTGTCATTCTTAGAGTATTACTCTTCATCTTCTTGTAGTCTCATCTCATTTATGAGTAATGAACCTAGCAATTACTCCAATGGCAATGTGTTGAGGTTTTTAGCTTCTAAGATAGCATCCTTCTTAGAGGCCCATGACTTTGGTAGAGCTCTTAGGATTTTCCTCACAAGTCCATAATTCGAGTAGATTTTTCCAAGTGCCTTCAGCCCATTTAAAATGTCATTGAATGTGGTATCCAAGAAATGTTTCAAACATTTCTTGGATACCTTTCTCCCTCCTTCATCTTGAATAGTTCATATTTGTGCACAAGAAGAGATACTTTGTTTTCCTTTACTTGTGAAGTTCCTTCATAAGTTATCTCCAATGTCCTCCATATCTCATGAGCAGTGGCACATTCCTGAACTTTATTGAATTGTGTCTTGCTAAGTGCACAAAACAATATGTCAATTGCTTTGTTGTTATAACCAACCATTCTCTTATCTTGTTCAGTCCATTATGATTTTGGTTTAAAAGTTTCTACTCCTTCCACGATTTTCTTTGGTGTATATGGACCCGTTTCTACAGTATCCCATATTTCCTTAGCTTTGCATTTTGAAAACACCATCATCCGAGTCTTCCAATACACATATTCATTGCCATAAAAAAAGGAGCTCTATTAATGGATAATCCTTCATGTCTAGATAAATCTCCTAAATTTGACATTTGATCTTTAATATCAAGGTTGTTAAACCTTAAATTTTTCAGCACTCAAGTTCTGAAACCAATTGAAATCCCAATATGGCAATCCAAAAAGGGGGGATGGGGTTTAATTGAATTTAAGCAGAAATTTAAAACCTTTTTAAAAATCTTTTACATAAATAATGAAAATCAAAATAGAAAATAAGTCCAATCCATAACCACAATTAATAAGATAAATAACAATAAAGAAAGTGAAAGATAGAGAGAATCAAATCTCAGATTTATAATTGTTCGATCCTCCTTGACGTACTTCCACTCCTGTAGCTCATTAGAGACTTTGAATCCACTAAGCTTTCCTCACTTACGGGTGGAGGCAAACCGTTACAAGTCCTTGTTTTACGAGGCTCACAAGAAACCTTTTACACCCTTGTTTTTTAGGTCAAAATAAAAAAACCACCTCTAGTTTTTCTAGGCTAAATAGCAACCAATACTTCTTTTTCAAGGATATAATAAGGAAACCTAAACTACCCTCAAGCTTTGACACTAAAGCTTGATCACAATGGATTCTCAAATTTGTAAACACTATCTCACACCAACCCAATAACTGAATCACCAATTAAAGCTCAGTTGGCATAAGAAAGTAAGTAAGCTTAAAGAGAGAGAAAATCAAGAATCAATTTTCCAAACCTTGGGCACACTCTTTGAAAGTCACTCCTTTTTTTTTGTCTTCAATTTCTAATGGCTCTATTTATAGGTAGGCTCCCAAAAATAGTCGTTGTAGCCCAAAATAGCCGTTGTGAGAGAAGCAAAAAATTCTGATTTTATGTGACGTCATTTTCACTAACGCACGTTGTTTCCATTAGCGCACATTCTTCAAGTACCCAGACAATGATCATAAGGCGTTGAACATCATTAGTGTGCCTTGTTGAAGTTGTAGTGCTTCTGGATTGGAAATGTCATTCAATATCGTGCCTTGAAGATCATCAACGTTCCTTGATCGATTCTTCAACGTGCCTTTGTAACCTTTAGCGTGACTTATCGATCTCAAAGCTCTCTCCTTGATTTTGACGCAATCTCGCATGAAGGAATATTCAAATTTTAAATTCTCAATGAGCGTATAATGGATTTGTCAGTTTTTGAAAGCCTCATCGACTACGCACACTGTTCCTCCACAACATTCAGTGTTGAGTTGTCTTTAAAGATCACACATTTACTCAACAATGGGCGTTCTTGACATCATTAATGTTCCTTAAGCGTGCCTTAAAGAACCAGAGTAATATTCTAGTAGGGTTCAAAGATCATCTACGCGTGTTTCTCCTTCAGTTAATTGCGTAGATGAAATCCTGATTTTCAATAGCGCAGGCTCTGGATTCATTACCGTGCCTAGTTGCTTCCTTTGTAAAATTCACTCTTGCATATCCGCGCATTCTTCCATGATCAGCGTGCCTTAGTGTTGTGCCTAAATATTCCAGATTGCCAGAGTAGTCGCAAAGATACACTATTTCTTCATTAGTGCACGTTGTTGACATATAAGACGCGTTGAAAAACCATTGGTGTACATAGTTGCCATTTTGACTTGGGTTCAGCGTGAGTTGGAAATCAATCAATTGTGTTAGGGTTCAATGATGTGCATTGGTTTAACTTTTCAATTGTTTTATAAATCATCAAAATTTCGAAGGATTTTTCATATTGTCCATGTAATGGCTCAACAATTGGTTAGTGATGGCCTTTGGTTCGTGCTCTTCTGTTATTGGTATTAGAGCTCCATACTGGGATGTTGTTGGGTTACTGGGATTTCACTCTGTATTTTGTTTGTTTTGGTATACTCTTACATGATTTTACCCACTAACACATATAATATTTTGATATACATATTTACAGATTTACTTTTTATTTATATTTCAAATATGTTTATGCTTTATAAATTTTGGTTAATAAATGTTTTAACAAATGTTTTGGAAATCGAATACGTTGGGTAGCATGTTTGGTTCTCTGAAGCTTGTACGAGATGGGTCAGGTATCTGGTTCGGTTCATCTTATACACCGGTCATGGCTTAGTAACGGGTTGTGATAGAAAAGATGGGTGTGGCTGGCCATGTGAAGTAACAAAAGAATAAGAATCTCGCTTTATGTAGAAGAGAAATAAATGGAGTAGGATGTGATTAGGAAACTAACCCTAATTAGAATAGGATATGTAAGGTTTTTTAAAGAGCTTTTTGGCTTCCAAAAAAAGTGCAAGACAACTCCATACATTAGAAATTGCCGAAAATAGGACTAGGCCAATAATTCTTGTATTTTTATTTTTTTTATCACCAAAGTAAGTGAATTTATTTCTTATTATGTGCATATTAATCATATTAGCATGCTTTAATGGTTTTGGTTGGCGGGTCTGTCTAGAGTTTTGAGGAATTGGTCGATGGGTCTGTCTAGAGTTTTAGTTTCTGCTTCAAATTGGATGTATCTTTTAGTGTTTATAGAAATGGATTTTGAAGAACCTTAAAATATGAAAGTTCTTAGTGAATGTCTTCTATTAGCCTGTAAAATATTGTGGTGAGTGAAATTTTGGGCTATGAGTTAGGATTGAAAGCTATTAAGAGAGCGCCCTATTTTCCTATAACACTGTCAAGTTTTGAACTCTAGTTTTGATGGTTGTAACAATAGAATTACTTGATTTTCAAACCATAAATGTTGTTTATATATGTGCCTAGGATATTTTTGGAACTTTTGTTAGTAATTGGATCTATATAATCTGACCTAAGCACAATAGACTATAAATTGCTCAGTTTATATTGTTCTATTAAGGGGATGTAATTTTGAAAACGTACCAGCAAACCATATAGACTGAATTAGAGACCATGGTTTATATACATAGAAATATATTTTATTCTAGTATATGACCCAATTTACAAAGGACATAAAATTAGCTTCCAATAGCAGAAGGCATTCCTCTTAAGGATATGTCTCAAACGTATCATCAAAGCGTCCAAGTCCAATTACAATTTGTGTCCTCTAGAGTTTTATTGTTCATGAGTGTGCTAGGGTTCGTTTATGTTGCTGTGTAACTATATATATGTGTCTTTCACTATCAATAAAATCTTGGTGACCATATTTCTTATAATTTCTGCATGTATACATGAAGCGTGGCCAGCTCAGTTCTGTTTATTACTTGAGAGATATTAATCGTATTTCTGTACTACAGTGCTCCTACAGAACGAATAGTCGTCCACTTATGTGATATACATCTTATCCTAAAAAAACAGAAAAGATTTGGTTTATAGTTTAACGAGGAGAAAGAGAAAGAGGCACACAACATTGTCCAATAACTCAAGTTGAACTAAAACTTGTTCATTAATAACCCTAAGCCAAAGTTCTTCATGGCCCAGCCCTCATTATAATAAATGCCCACGAACTTTAGTGAAAAAACTGAGGTTGCTTATTTAATTGTCTCCCCTATTATTGCTGTATAACCTATATATGTACGTCACCACCAACGGACTCCTCACTCATAATTCTCTCCTTAAATCCCCACTCTCTGCCAATAACTCAAAAGAAAGAAAGAGAGAGCTCCAATATTTCATTTTTCTCCATCACATACACCAACCACCATGGCTCATGAATGCACTGATCAGAGCTCTTCTGTGGTCATTTCTTCTAATACACAACCAAACTGGTGGGATCTTCACCATCATCGTCCCCATGCAAACTCTGTTTCTTCTTGGGTTAACAATAACGAGAGTGCTAGCCCTTGGCACCAGCATCATCAACCAAATCCTTCCTCCAATAACTCCTATTGTGATGAGGATATTTCCATGTCTACATCATTTACAAATGCTTCTAATCACTCTGGACTTACTGTCGTGTCGTCTCGACGACTCATTGAGACGGCTTCTAGTTCAAACGAGCTGATGGGTGAACATGCTCCTGATACTCAACTTTGGAGCCAGTTATTATTGTAAGTTTATTACTGATTACGTTACTTTTCTTTGGATACATGGTTAAAACTCTAGGCATATGTGTATGAATATGATATAGTCATTTCTTAGTGTATATCTTAATTTCTGTTATGTTTTAATAAGTAATATAAGTGGGAAGAAGAATCTTTTAGGTTGAGAAAAGAAAAAATGATAAGCCAAAAGAGGGCTTGCTATTGTGGGTAGGTGCAAGTATGTGGAGATTCACTAGTGCTGTTTATCCATTTAAGTTCCCCCTTTCTGTTATCGAAATAAATCAACACAAATTTAAGCATAAGTGTAGGTCAGGAACGTTTCGTTCTGTTTTTTTTTTTGGGAGTTTAGGTTTTGGTTGTCCTTTTTTCCTTTCAAACTTTTTTTTTAAAAGGTGAAGAATCAAGATTTTTAGTCCTATATGTCTTCGAAACCGAAGAACTGGAATGAAGTTTTTTTTTTTTAAATTTCATAATGAAGAAGATTTTGAGATGTTTGTGCCAAAAAACATCATGCAGAGGCATAGGAGGCAACGAAGATCTACGCAACAGTCAAGAAGTTGGAGAAAACTCGCTCGACACCCCGTCGACGAAAAGCCTATCTTCAAGTATATTTGAACCAACAAGTGACTACTTGAAGAAACCCAACAACAGTTGGGAATTCACAAACTCCTTATCACATTTGAACACCTTTGAAAAGCACATGAATGTTTTCAACGCTAGCTTGATTGAAAACGAGAAACTAACCAAGTTGGTTAGCAATAACTGGTCTATTCCTCCACCAGATCAACTCACATGCAATATATCATTGTGTTCTTCACTAAACCAACACCACTACACTCAACCACATGCTTATAGTGATTCCACTTCTTGCGCGATTGGACCGAATAGAGATTCATCTTCTGGACTATTATCTTCATGCTATAATGGTCATGACATAAAAGTAGAGAATCATGATCATCGTGATAATATCGAAGCGCCGGGAGTCTATTTCCGGAGGTCGTTTAATGGTTATGATCTTGGTCTCAACAACTCATTGGTAGGGGATAACAAGTACTATGGTGGCCTTCCTTCTAATGTTTCCTGTGGTACAAGAAATTTCAGTGATGTTATTAATTTCAATGGCCGATTTAGCAAGCAATTAATCGATGTTAAATTTCCCAAACTTGGTTTAAAGTCATCCAACTTATCAGATGGTAGAAAGCAAGCTTCTTCACCGGTGAGAACTATTTTCACTCTCATTTTTTCATTATAATGACTTGGATTGTTGGATTGACAAGTTTTTTATTTTATTTTAAAAGGCTAAATTCCATTAATAATTAAAGGATATATACCATCTAACATAACATCAATGATCTAAATAATTTGGTGATATTTTTCTTTTTCTTTTTATCATATATCAATATTGGGAGAGGTAATAGCAGTGAAACAACTAAACTAACTAGCACACGTATTGCTATCTCATTTCATGCATAACTTCTTTTCTCTTCTAAAGAATATGCTTATTTTCTTCCAGACTGCAGGAAGAGGACATGGGAATGCAAACGAAGGAAAGAAAAAACGATGTGAAGAAACTTCAGAGACTATCCTTAAAAAGCCTAAGCATGAAACTTCCACAGCATCATCTGATAAGGTATACATGACCACAATAAAATAGGAAAAGAAAAAAAAAATGAAGAAGGTGAAATTATAAAAGGACTATGTTTAGTTGGTAAGTTAAGTTTAATTGTTTTATTGATTGATGATAGATGCACATACCAAAAGTCAAGCTTGGAGACAGGATCACAGCCCTTCAACAAATTGTGTCGCCATTTGGAAAGGTAATGGGAAAGAGCACTATGGCTACTTTTTCTTATTTAGTTTTTTTTCAGTTTTGTTATATATAAATAATGAATAAAAAGCTTAGTGGGTTTCCTTTGGTGTGGTTGCTTTATTCATCTATTGTCTTTACCATTTTTTTTACAAATTTTTTGTTTCCACTTTTTTTTTTTTGGATTTATCGCAGACTGATACAGCTTCCGTTCTATATGAAGCGATTCAATATATAAAATTTTTGCAAGAACAAGCTCAGGTAATTTTTTTTATAACTAAGTTCAGGTAATATTATCTGCTTTTTGTGGATATTATTTCTATATCAGTAACCAGAGAACAAGAATACAAGAACTACCAGTGGATCGTTAACTTGATGGTCCTCAACTGATATTCAAGCTTAAAATTCAGATAATTACTATAATTTGTTAAAATATCTTAAATTTTTACTCTTACGAAATGGAAAAGAAAGAGGGAAGACGTTATACATATGTATAAGCTAAGAAATAAATGTAAACTATATATGTTATTACACTAAAAAATCTACTCTTAATTTTTTTCTACTTTACTTTATGTAAATTTAAGTGTCTATTTAAGCTTAATTTCTCTAAAACAAAAAAAAAAGTTTTTTGAATGTCTTACTTCGAACATTAGCGCACAGAATATTTCTTTGCTATTCTAACGATGTTTGAGATTGAATTTGTATTTTCTTCTCTTTTTTTTCCACGTAATTGTGATTTTTTTACTTATCAAGAAATAATTATGATTTTGTTCTTATTTCTGATTGTACCTTTTTTTGTACAATATGTTGCAGCTATTAAGTAATCCTTACATGAAAACTAATTCCCACAAGGTAGGCTCATTTCAGGAGCTTTGAGTTGTTCTTTTTTGACAGCCAAGAAATATTGTTCGGTATAAAGATAAATATTACTATAGTTACACATAAAAACAAGTTTCATTGCTTGGTACTCTTTTTAGGATCCATGGGGAAGCTTTGATAGAAAAGAGAAAGGAGATGCAAAGCTTGATCTCAGGAGCAGAGGGCTTTGTTTAGTTCCAATTTCATGTACCCCTCAAGTTTATCATGAGAATACAGGCACAGATTGCTGGACTCCAATCTATAGAGGCTGTTTGTACAGGTGAATCCACCTGTACGTGATCACTGTGAGATTCTTCTAAAGAGAAAGAAAGTATACAACCAAGATCGATGTCTGTAATTAAAACTTTCAGACAATTACAACTATATATGGTATGACTAACCATGCAACAAGACACAACTGAATGTTTTTTATTTCTCTATATATCTGAATAAGCCTTGAGAACCAAAGGAGTAATAATTGTCTTAAAAGGATAGAAAAGAATAATTTTGGATGACAGTTGTATGTAAAAAAAAAAAATGAATCACTTAGCACTGTGCTCTGTAGTGCAAAGTGAGCTAAACGAAATTGAGCTACATATGTTTGCTTACTTTCTCTTAATCTCGTTACTTGTACAATAGGCTACTGGTAACCCTATCCTTGTAAGGACACTAATATTTGTGGAAATGTGAAGCTCGAACTTGAAAATGATACCGATGTCTCTTTCAACCGGCCCTTCCCTCAACCCCGCCCTAGCCACCACCACCGATCACCTCCCCAGCCCTAACCTCTCATCTACATTGAAAATCTACCCTCTTGGACTGCCCCTAGCATCCACTAGTTCGTAAGTGCTCGTAGCGTCCCGGCTGTTGTCACGTTGGCAAGGAAGAACATTGTCAGCGGACGTCGTTTTGGTTTCCTACAGTTGCACCAGAATTATGCTTTTGTTTCTGCGCTCGACAAACTCAGTCGGATGGTTATGGATCAATACCATCTATGAGCTTTTAAGGCACATTACCCTCTAAAACAGACCACGGCTGCAGATCACCACCAGCCCCCACCCTATCCCAACCTAAACAACCTTCCAAGCCCAAAGCTCCTACCTGTTACAATGTACGTGATGGGAGGACTTGTCTCCAAGCAGCTGGCGGAGATCATCGATGGCTCCCAAGGTGAATATTCAAGAAGAGTGTGGATAGATGCAGAATGCTGTTGTTGGGGTTTTGTAGAATCAAGAATATCATTTGCATGTGCATTATCGCCTACGTGACTAAGGATCCGCTTTTGATTATATGTCCATTCTAGATGCTAATCGTGTTCTCATCTCCTTTACTCAACGGATGACACAACCCAATGCCTAGAATCTCCTCCGAGTTATGCTGCTGAAATTTGTTAAGACGGATGGATCCAGAGCTCAAGTTTCAGCCCAGTAAAGAAACAAGTGAGGCCCAGTTTCAGAACAAATAGATGAGCCTCGCGGGTTTTTTCCATATATCACCCACCAAACTAAAATATAGAGGCTTTTACAAAATTATGGAGATCAAAAAATGATATTACAAGTGTGTGGATCCAAATTTTGATATTACGAGTATGTGGATACAATGTTTAAATTACATCTTCATGTACTTATATATATGTTGTTTATATGTTGTATATATATTGAATATATGTTGTTTATATGTATTATAATATCTATATTTTGTTATGTTTTGTACATATATGTTTAACATAACATAAACAAGTCATAAACGTATTATATACAAGTTACCAACATAATATAAACAAATTATAATACTAATAATTGCATATTCTTCATCTTTATAAAAGATGTACATGTTACAAATATAGCATAAACAAATCATAAACATAATATAAATATAGTATATATAAGTTACAGATATAGCATAAACAAGTTATAACACTAATATTTGTATGTTATGTATCTCTGTAAAAGATATACAAGTTACAAACATAGCATAAACAAATTATAAACATATCATAAACATAGTATATACAAGTTACAAATATAGTATATACAAGTTACAAATATAGTATAAACAAGTTATAAAACTAATACTTGTATGTTCTACATCTCTGTCAAATATATATAAGTTATAAATATAGTATAAACAAGAACCCGTAAAATTTGAAAATATGCATTTCTTAAAATGTAATATGCAAAAGTGGGTGGTTCAAAAAAAATATTGTAAAGTATTATAGGTCTATTGTGTAAAAATTACTAACATATATTCAATAAATGATCACTTCAAAACTTTAACTAAATATGCCCATAAATTAGTGAAGTATTTTTTGAAAATAACCACCTAACACCTAAAATATGGATTCAGTAGATCCTCTAAAAAATAGGAGTTGCCAATTGTTGAAACTAGATTTAAAGGAATGACATTTATTAATATATTATTTTGATTGCTTAATCTCAAAATCATAGTAGATTTTAACCAACATTAATCAGATTAAAAAATATCCTAACAAATACATATCATCAAGTTCAAAACACATATAAAAAAAAGGAAAGCATAACATTTGGAATTGATGAATATATTCTTACTGAAACTTAATTAAAACTTGGCAGAAACTTTTCCATGTCATATAATATTGAAAAAATAAGGGTTTCATGTAAGTTTCATTCAAGTATCTTTGTATCATTGTTCACATTAGTTCTTAAATTGTAATACTTTATAATAGATTGAAATATTTTTGAAACTTGATTGAAACTAAACTAGATGAGTTAAGATAAAAATCTTAAGGGTTTCATATAGGTTTCATTTGGATTTTGCTTTTGTTACTTTAGATATAGGTACATGTTTGATTATTTTAAGGTAAAAAAAAAAGGGTTTCATGTATGTTTCATTCTAGTTTCGATTTTTCATTGTCTATATTACTACATTAGTTTTGATATTGTAGTGCATTTTTCTTAATTAAAACATTATTAAAATTTGATTGAAACTATGTGTGTTAAAATAAAAATTGAAATCCAAAATTATAAACATATTGACGACACTTTCTTTTACCAAAATATTTGTGGCACTTTATTGAAACTTGATGGAAGTCATATTAAGTGTGATTTACATTGATAGAAAATCATATAATTAATTACCCAAAAAAAGTGGAGATAATATAAGAGAGAGAAACCTGAAATTTACTACCTTAGTGATATGAAATGTAACCAAATTTGTCTGTCAAAACATACTATTGCATTACTAATATTTTGGTGGGCATTTTTAGATAAAGTTTCCAGAGGAGACTATTTAGTACAATTTCCTCTTCTTCTTTTTCTTTTCTGCATTAGCTTTTGTTATGCTTTTTTCTCTTTTTTTAGCAAACTAGACTGGGAGAGGTTCAATCCCTGAGATTTCAGACATGTTGAGGGTGGCACCACTCATTGTACAAGGTGCCTATAAAGGCATTTATTTTATAAGCCAAAATTAATAAAATTAAGATTTTCTATCATGGTATCAGAGCTCTAAGCTTTGCTTTGCCTTTCCTGTAATCCTTCTTGATTTCTTTTCTATTGAAACATTACCATATCAGCACCTTCTTATGCTGTTGTCACTGGATAGCATAACCAACAAAATAATCAAGATCAACTTGCCACCATTAGACTCGAAAATTGTAACACCCATACCTATATAACATATATTTACATAAATCGGTAATATATAACAACATTTGCATATATATCAATGAAATTACAGCAAGTACAAGTTACCAACACAAATATGACTGAACTATCGAAATTCGTCAAAATGTAATATACAACATAAAATACAAGTCAAGTCTAACAGACTTGGTACAAAACTTGATGAGCTGTTAGGATCTCATACTCTAGCATCCTATATGCATATGTGTGATGGAGAGAGAGAGAGAGTGATCGCGGCATCCCGACCTCTGTCGCGCCCGTGTATCTGCAAGCCTGCAAATCAGCTTAAAAGCTAGTCTCTGATACCTGGAAAAAATTTGTGCTTTATATGAGTCGCAACTCAATGAGGAACTCAACAAATATCAAACAATATATAATAAGGTATCATATATACAATCAGCCCAATATATCACAAGTAAACCATATAAGAGAAGAACATCAATTAAGAATGCAATGATATCCTGTTTTATTCGGTAATAGCGCACAACATGTCAAGTATTGCCCCG
>CAODLS012096637.1:0-16069 GCA_948243855.1 Flueggea neowawraea
AGAATTTGGCACACATATGCACATCTAATTAGGAGTCCTATCCTTGTATGACAAGGACATACTAATTAGGATGTAGCTTAATATGATTAGCAATGAATTTGGCTCACTTCTTGTACTAAAGGAGAAAACCGAAACCTAGTAGGACTAGGAATGAATTCGGCCATCCTTTTGCACAAAGGAAAAACCGAATCCTAGTAGGGCAATGAGAAGAGAATTTTGGCTCAATTGTGATGCCTATCTAGGTCATCTCATATGCCTATAAATAGACTGCACCCCTTGCCATTTAATCATTTCCATTGCCGAATTAGTGTGCTACAATTCAAAGAGAGAAAATAATTTTGTGAGCTTTAGAATAGTGATCCTAAAAGGGTGCTAGTACACTGCGATCATTCCAAGGTAAGTTCGTTCGTGTGGATACCTATAGCCACATTCGCGCAAAAGCAACGTGATTACTCAAAGGTGATTCGGGTTCTTGGTACAAAGAGCTACACCAACGTTTCATACAATCGATTGATCGTGCCTTGGTGAAAGGTAAATCTTCCAACCTTAATTATATATGTTGATTTGCATGGGTCCTTGGGGGAATTCAAGGCATTAAATTTTTTTTATATTCGCTGCCATGTATGTATATGAATGTCATATTTTAGCCGCAAATTCCAACAACGTCGATTTCATTGTTGTGTTTCTTATGCGAATAAACATCTGTACCTCAAAATTTTTCCGAATTGATTTTCTGCAAAACCAAGGCTGGCCGAATTGCTTCCTCCTTCCTCCTTTGTTTATGCCAAATGCAATTGACAGAGGGATTGCCAAAAGGCGACTCTCTTCTACTCTCACGCACACATAAGATCGTTGGTTAGGCTAATGTGCGCTAGCACTAAAAGAACTATATTATTGCCTAGAGAAATTCAGATATAAAGAAAAGAAGCAAAACAAAATTTTCTTTTCTCTTTCAGAGAGGTGGCCGAACCCTAGACTAGCAAGGATGGAATGAGAATCAAATTCTCTTCCTATTTATTATTAGGGTTTCGGTTGGAGTAGGAAAAGGAAAACCCTAGCCAAATTTGGGAATGTGCAAGTATCAAATTCTCTCTCCTCCAATTTAAGTATTTCAGCTAGGAAAGCAAATGAGAAAAAATAGGAGTGCCACTCAACCCTAACCCTAGCCAAACTTAGAGAATGAGTGAGAGAATAAAATTCCTTCCTTTTTCTTAATTAGGGTTTCAGAACAGAGTGCCACTTCTCTTCCTTTTTCTTTCCTTTTAAGTAATTAATTAAATCTTATTAGTTAATCACTCTTCTTAATTAACACCCCATAAGGCCGAATTGTTAATTGGGCATAATGAGTGTGCCGAATTACATCTTGGCCCATTTAATTATGTTTTAATCATCAACATAAATTAATGGCTCGACAATAAAATAGTCTTAGCCCTAACCTAGATAATTATTGCATGAGATCTTGTAGGTTCATTCAATGTTGCCAATGAGCCCAAAATTAATTTAAAACCCATAAATCATAATTGGTCTCGAGCAAGAAATTATAATTACCCAAATTGAAATGAATATCAATCACGAGTCAACATAACCTAATTACAACCTTATACAACCCTTTGCCTCTCGATATCAGAATTAGCATAAGGCATGAAACCGATGACCCTTATTTATGCTAAAACATTTCAATGATCTATAAATGATCTTGACTAAATCAAACAAATGATAACACGTATCACTTTGCTTGGGTGTGGCCACACACTATTGAGTTTCACTAATCAAGTGGCCAGTGATATCTTCTCTCTCTTCGATAGTGGCAATCTCTTCACTTCACTCATGTTCCTTAGCATGACTCTTGGCATACATAATCATACCCATACTTATTACTCATTACAAATAATTTTAGGCCTATGTTAAAGTATACGAGAAATCACTCGAGAATCCATAGTGATTTCAGGTCGAAGGATTCTAGTATAAGCATTGTATGAGAAATATTTATGACATTTCAACCACGTAGTTTGTCACAAGGGGATCGATCTAAAACACTGTTCTCTAGCATGTTTTATGTTCTCTGATTGATATCTCATATCTTATGACCAGTAAAACATGATCATCTCACAGAGTACATACTAGTCTTGGTTTATTGTCACTTCTATAACAATAATCAACTAAGAACATTTAGAATAGTGTTATTTTATGCTTCAAGGTTTTACTATCTAAATCACATATTTAATAACTTTAACAGAATCACTATTTATGGATGTTTTATCAAATTAAACATGCACTTGTATAATAATGAGTAAAACAATGCCTCATAATATTTATATATAAAATATAATCTGGATACAATGTATTAAGGCTAGGGCTTACACTAACAATCTCCCACTAGCATTATTCCCAATCAGGCATAATCCTAAGACCAAAGGATCTAACATGACCTTCATGCCTTGGCCTGTCGAACTGCTTGGTTAGTGGATCTGCTACATTGGTTTTTTCAGGAATCTTGCGTATCTTCACATCTCCTATCTCAATGATTTATTGAATGAGATGGTACCTCCTGAGTATATGTTTGGATTTTTGGTGTGATCGGGGCTTCTTAGCCTATGTGATGTCCCCGTTGTTATCACAATGGAGTTCAATTGGATCTAGGATGCTTGGTACAACTCCTAAACTAGTAATGAACTTCCTAATCCAAATAGCTTTTTTTGCAGCTTCTGAAGCTGCAATATACTCACACTCTTTAGTAGAATCAGTGACGGTGTCTTGCTCAAAGCTCTTCCAACATACAACACCTACATTCAAACAACACATATAACCAGATTACGATTTTGAGTCCTCGACATCAGTTTGGAAGGCAACATCAGTATAACCATTTACAATGAGTTCTTCCTCTCCGGCGTACACTAAGAAGAATCATTTAGTCCTTCGTAAGTACTTAAGGATCCCTTTGACAACAGTCCAATATTTTTCACCTGGATCCTGTTGGAATCTGCTTGTCATGCTTAGTGCAATGGCAACATCCAGCCTAGTACAAAGCATGACATACATGATAGAATTTATAGTCGAAGCATATGAAACTTTTCCCATGCATTCCCTGTGTTCTCTTGTAGAATGACTATCCTTCTTACTTAGAACAACCCCTTGTGACAACGGTATATAACTTTTCTTGGAGTAAACCATACTGAACCGTTTCAGTACTTTATCTATGTACTTCTCTTGACTTAGTATCAAGAGCTGTTGTGATCTATCTCTATATATCCTTATACCCAGTATAGTTTCAGCTTCACCTAAGTCTTTCATAGAGAAACACTTTTCTAACAATTGCTTCATATTTAACAATGTTAGGATGCCATTTCCTATGAGTAGGATGTCATCGACATATAAAATCAGAAACACTACAATGCTCCCACTATTCTTATTGTACACACAAGGCTCATGTTCGTTCTTGAGAAAACCAAACTCTTTGACTGCATCGTCAAAGTGAAGATTACAGCTTCGGGATGCTTGCCTCAACCCATAAATGGATCTTTGAAGCTTGCAAACCTTATTAGGATTTTTAGGATCAACAAAGCCCTCGGGTTGTTTCATGTAAACATCCTCGAGGAGGTTTCCATTAAGGAAAGCCGTCTTGACATCCATTTGTAATATCTCATAGTCATAATATGCAGCTATGGCAAGTAGATTCCTAATGGATTTGAGAATGACTACTGGTGAAAAGGTTTCATCATAGTCAATACCATGAGTTTGTTTAAAACCTTTAGCCACTAGTCTACCTTTGAAGGTACTACCGGCCTTTTGTTTAAAAATCCATTTGCACCTTTAGGTGGATTAACCAAAGTCCATACTTGGTTAGCATACATTGATTGCATTTTAGATGTTAGTGTAAGCCCTAACCCCAATGCATTGTATCCAGATTATATTATATTATATTATATTATATATATATATTATAAGACATTGTTTTATCTCATTATTATTCTTGTGCATGTTTAATTTGACAAAACATCTAGGAATAGTGATTCTGTTTAAGTTATCAAATATGTGATTTAGATAGTAAAGCCTTGAAGCATAAAAGAATACCGTTCTAAATATCCCTATTCAATTATTGTCATGTGAATGACAATGAACCAAGACTAGCATGTACTTTGTGAGATGATCATGTTTTACTAGTCATAGGATATGAGATATCAATCAGAGAACATAGAACATATTAGAGAACAGTGTTTTGGATTGATCCGCTTATGAGAATACTACATGGTTGAAAGGTCATAAGTATTTCTCATACAATGCTTATACTAGAGTCCCTCGACCTGGAATCATAAGTTATCAAATATGTGATTTATTGTATACTTTGGCGTATGCCTAACATTATTTGTAATGAGTAACAAGTATGGGTACGATTGGGTATGCCATGATTCATGCTAAGAAACATGAGTGAAGTGAAGGGATTGCCACTCTCGAAGAGAGAGAAGATATCACCAGCCACTTGATTAGTAAGACTGAGTAGTTTGCGGCCACACTTAAACAAATTGATAAGTGTTATCATTTGTTTAACTTAGTTAGGATCACTTATGGATGAAGAAAATGTTTTGGCTTAAATAAGGGTGACCAGGTTCCACGCCTTATGCTAATCATGATATCAAGAGGCAAAAGGTTGTATAAGATTGTAATTAGGTATTCGTAATTGGCATTCATTTCAATTTGGATAATCATAATGTCTTGCTAGAGACCAATTATGATTTATGGGTTTTAAATTAATTTTACGCTCATTGCCAACATTGAATGAACCTAAAGGATGGCACACAATAAAGATTTAGATTGGTTACAAAGATTCTTTCTTTGTAGTAATTGAATTATTAAAATGATTAATTTGATTAATCAATAATAATTCAGGATTTTATGATTTATGTGTTGAATAAGATTTACTACATAGTCCATTTTGTAATGGGCTTTTAATATAAATCACTAGTTATTAGGGTTATGGGTATTTAATTATTGTGACATAATTCGACCCATATGAGTGGTTTATTAAATGATAATGTATCATATAACTAAAAGTTCAATTGTATTAATCAAACCCATTAGAATTTCAGCGCAACCTAACCTAATTAGGAGTGAGAAAATTCGGCACACTCACCCTAATTAGCAGGAAGAAATTCGGCACACACAACCTCTCCTATTTTTTATGATCACTTTCCTTGTTTGACAAGGATGAATTCGACACATGCACTAACTAATTAGGAGCCCATGACTAATTAAAAGTTTTATTCTTGTCTGACAAGGAAAATAAAACCCTAATTTGTATGTAACAAAATTAATTAGGAAGTGATTATTCTTGTGAGACAAGAAAGCCAAACCCTAGTGTGACTAGATTAGGAATTCAACACACTCCTTCTAGATTAGGAAGAGACCAAATTCTTGGAGGACGAGAAGAGAGGAATTTCTGCCTTGTTATGCATCTATTTAGGTCCCCTCTTATGTCTATAAATAGGGTGCACTCCTTGCTATTCTTTCATGGCTTTGCCGAATTAGTGAGTACCACAAACAAAAGAGAGAAAATTATTTGTCAGTTGTAGAATAAAGATTCTAAAAGAAGTGTTAGCACAAATTAGCCTAATCAACGATCTTGTGTGTGTGAGAGAGTAGAAGGGAGTTGTTTTTTGGCAGTCCCTATTGGCAATAGCATTCAGCTCAACACAAATAAAAGGAATCAGTTCAACAATTCCAGCTTTTGAAGAAAAGCAATTCGGCTAAGTTAAAAGGCATATATATATTCGACCTTGATCAATTATTTTACGTACAAAGATCTTGCTTTGTTTCTTTTGTGATATATAGTTGTTTTCTGTTGCGTTTGATGTTTATTTGCATAAGAAACCTAACATCAGATTCCATGGCTCCAAGGCACTTAGCTAAATTTGGACTTTGTTGCCTCTCGGTATGTAGTGGGCTCTTCTTGATCCACTAGCACTATGTTTTGATCATCAGTTATGAGAAATTCATATCCCTCAGGTTTGTCATGAATCCTACCGAACCTTCTTAGGCCATGTGTAATGGGTTCGGGTTCCATAACTTCTTGTGAATTCGTTTCCATTTTTTGTGATTCATGAATTTCTTCAAGTTGCACTTTACTTCCACTGTTTTTCTTGAAAATAAACTCTTTTTCAAGGAAAATAGTTTTTCTAGCAACAAACACTTTGTTCTTGCTTGGATTGTAAAAGTAATATCCTTTAGTCTCTTTAGGATATCCCATAAACAAGCATTTATCAGTTTTGGGTGCTAGCTTATCTGATGTTAATATCTTAACATGGGACTCGCAACCCCAAATCCTTAGAAAAGACATATTGGGCTTCTTCCCAAACCATATCTCATATGGTGTCTTCTCAATTGCTCTAGTTGGAGTTCTGTTTAGCAGGAATGCAACAGTTTCAATGGCGTAACCCCAGAAGGAAATTGGAAGATCAGTTTGACTAATCATAGATCGAACCATATCTAATAGAGTTTGATTTCTCCTTTCGGACACACCATTGCATTGAGGTGCTCCTAGAGGAGTGAGTTGTGAAACTATGCCACACTCCTTTAGATGTTGGTCAAATTCTTGACTTAAGTATTCGCCACCACGATCTGATCAAATGGCTTTTATACCTTTGCCAAGTTGGTTTTGCACTTCATTCTTGAACTCTTTGAACTTTCCAAAGGTCTTGGATTTATGTCTCATTAGATATACATAGCCATATCTACTGAAATCATTTGTGAATGTAATGAAGTAGCTATAACCACCTCTAGCTAATGTGCCTAGTGGTCCACATACATCGGTATGTATTAGGCCCAATAAGTCGCTTGCCCTTTCACTTTGTTTGTTGAAGGGACTTTTAGTCATCTTGCCACGTAAACAAGATTCACATGTGTCGTAAGATTCAGAATCAATTGAGCCAAGAATTCTATCTTTATGGAGTCTTGAAATGCATTTCTCGTTTACATGTCCTAAACAAAAATGCCAGAAGTATGTTGGGTTTAATTTGTTTGATCTAACCCGTTTAGTATCAATGTTATAAATGGGCTTGTGGTCATACACGTCTATAATATAAAGTCCATTACTAAGCATAACATTGCCATAGAAAATGTCCTCACGATGAATTAAAATAACATTATTCTTAACAATGAAAGTAAATCCATCTAAATCCAAACATGAAACCAAAATAATATTCCTACTCATAGCAGGAACATAGTAACAATTCTTCAAAATAATTACAAGTCCACCAGGTAAAATCAAATAAAAATCCCTTATCTATAGGGCAGCAGCCCTTTCTCCATTCCCAACTCTTAGGTCGACTTCACCTTTCGCCAAGATCCTCCTATTTTTTAGTCACTGCACATTTGAACAAATGTGAGAACCACATCTGGTATCTAATATCCATGATACATAAATAGATAGATTGACCTCTATAACACAGATACCTGATGTGGAAGCCCCGCCTCCATTCTTCTTTAGTTGTTCCAAGTAAAGCGAGCAGTTCCTTTTCCAATGACTAGATTTGTTGCAATTGAAACACACGCCCTCCTTTTGTGGCTTGCGCTTAGGTGCCTTTGGCTCATTGCCTTTTTGACTTAGGTCCAACCTTGTCTTTGGGTTTGGCCTTGGGCTTGCCTTTCCCCATTACACCCTTTCCCTTTTGAACCAGCAGCACGAGATTTATTTTCTTGATATTTTGCTCAGCATTTTTTAGCATCCCATGCATCTCAGAAAGAGACTTATCCATCCCATGCATGTTAAAATTCATGACAAAATGTTCATAACTTTCGAGTAGTGACCCCAAAATCAGATCGGTTGCTAGTTCCTTGCGAATGGGTACATCAAGTTTTTCAAGAGTATCAATATACCCTTTCATCTTTAGTACATGGGCACTTATTGAAGTTCCCAGAGCCATCTTGCAAGAAGTCAATGCCTTAGTGGTCATGAACCTTTCATGATGAGCTTGCTCTTGGAACATTTCCTTGAGATGATTCATGATCTCGAAGGCTTTCATATCCACAAATTGCTTTTGCAATTTTGGACATATGGTTGTCAACATGAGGCAAGTCATATCATTGGACTCATTCTTTTTCTTTTTGAAATCCTCTCTTTGAGCATTAGTGGCATTCCTAACAAGTTCATTGGGCAAAGCTTGCTCTAGGTCTTCAAGCTTCTTCTCTTGCTTTAGAATGATTCTCATGTTTTGAGACCAATCAATGAAGTTAGTCCCATTGAGCTTGTCCTACTCAAGGACGGATTGCAATAAAAAAGTTTGTGAATTGTTTGAAGCCATTTCAATCTACAAAATATGTATGCAAGATTAGATATGATGTCTTCTAAAATAATCGCACAATTCAAATTAATATCCCTTTAAATAATTTGCGTTAGTGATTATGGGCCAAGATCCATACTTTAGTTTGCCTTAGTGAAGCTAAGCCTGTAAACCTAAGATGTAGATATTTAGGTAGGAACTCTTTCTAATTATATCTCATGTAATTATTAGATCGAATGTGATTAACATCTTATCTTAGGCGCTATCCCATTTTAATGCCTAGGGTCGGGACAATCCCACTACCCATGTTAAGACAAACCTACATTCAAGTGTTAGGCATAACAATTATCCTAACCCCTGTCTCACAAAGATAATCTAGTATGTCTAGTTGTGGCATAGCCTACGCTTCGACGATCAATGCCTTGGAAAGTTTCGAATTAGGAAGGCACTTTACGACTTACTATTGTAGGGATTCAATTTATTATGGCTTACATGGCATAAACGGATTACCATACATTCATTCATCCAAAACATATAAATAAAATGCATAAATTTAAAAATGACATATCATGGGCCAAAAACCTAACTCTAAGAAGCTACTTCTATTGTCTTCCTTCGAGTTGGGCCGGGTCTCCTCCTATTGGGCTCCGTCTCGTCTTGAATACAAGGTCTTCATTATTTGAAAAATTAAATCTATTCTATGAAAAATAAATTTTACATAAAAATAAACAACATACAGGTCATATTTAACTTACAACCCAATAATGAGGCCCATGACATGCACCATGCATAACCATTCACGAAAATTCAAGCACCAAAATAAGATTCAATCTCAATATGCAAGCAAGAACACATGGCAAATCCAATTTTAATTATGTCCAAAACCATTACGAAAAATCATATATTGGGTTTCAAGAAGTAACCATATGAAGGCTTTGGGTGTTAACCCATTAGGTCAAACTCTTTGACCAACTCATCGAATGAGTCGTTCTTTGAAAACCCTAAATACACTACTAGATCAACGAGTGCCATCGATTTTTCTAGTCAATTTCTCTTAATGAATTTACATGCTATGATTTAACCAATTAAAACATAAACATATAAATATATAACTAAAACCATATTCGACATTCATCATAAAACAACCCAAACAATTTGGCATTAATCATAGACAATTCGGCAATTGATCATAACAATTAAAACATACTTTCAATTGAAACATGGTATTTGACAATGAATATAAACTCCAAATCAAATTCAATTTTATATCAAAACCTAAACTAATTATGAACAACACCATAAATTAATTCGGATTGCTAATTAATGTTATCAAAACATATTCGGGATTCACAAGACCAAATCACATTCGGCTATAAAGCTAAAAAACCCTTAACAAGTTATGAGCTTAATAAGGCAATAACAATTCGGCTTCAACCCTAAAACCAAAACAAGTTATTTGTTTCTTAACCTAAACAATCAGATTTGTTTTAAACAGTTTAAAAACATACAACACTGATTTTAAGCAAAGCCGAAACATATAATCAAATTATAAGCAAGGTCAAACCTATTAATCAACTAGATTAAACATATAGACCGCTCTGATACCACTGTTGGGTTTCTTATGCGAATAAACATCTAATGTGCGCAACAAAAAACAATAATATCACACAAGAAACATCCTAGGAACACTGTATGTAATCATAATTAATTGAACAAGACCAAATATATGTACCTCAAAATTTTCCGAATTGATTTTGTCCAAAACCAAGGCTGGCCAAATTGCTTCGTCCTTCCTCCATTGTTTATGTCAAATGCAATTGACAGAGGGGCTGCCAAAAGACGACTCCCCTCTACTCTCTCACACACATATGATTGTTGGTTAGGCTAATGTGTGATAGCACTAAACCAACTATATTATTGCCTTGAGCAATTGAGATATAAATAGAAGAAGCAAAAGATAATTTTCTTTTCTCTTATGGATAGGTGGTTGAACCCTAGACTAGCAAGGACGGAATGAGAATCAAATTCTCTTCCTATTTATTATTAGGGTTTCAGTTGGAGTAGGAAAAGGAAAACCATAGCCGAATTTTAGAGTGTGCAGGAATCAAATTCTCTCTCCTCCAATTTAGGTATTTCGGCTAGGAAAGCAAAGGAGAAAAAATAGGAGTGTCACTCAACCCTAACCCTAGCCAAACTTGGAGAATCAGTGAGAGAATCAAATTCCTTCCTTTTTCTCAATTAGGGTTTCGGCAAGGAAGGGAGAAACCCTAGCCAAAAATTATTCTCTTCCTTTTTCCTTCCTTTTAAGTAATTAATTAAATCTTATTAATTAATCACTCTTGTTAATTAACACCCCATAAGGCCGAATTATTAATGGAGCCTAATGAATGTGCTGAATTTCATCTTGGCCTATTTAAGTATGTTTTAATCATCAACATAAATTAATGGCCCAGTAATAAAACAGTCTTAGCCTTAACCCATATCTTTATGGTGTGCGATCCTGTAGGTTTATTCAATGTTGGCAATGTGCCCAAAATTAATTTTAAACCCATAAATCATAATTGGTATCTACGAAGACATTATGATTACCCAAATTGAAATGAATGCCAATCACAAATCAACATAACCTAATTACAACCTTATACAACCCTTTGCCTCTCGATATCAGAATTAGCATAAGGCATGGACCCGATCACCCTTATTTATGCTAAAACATTTCCATGATCTATAAATGATCATGGCTAAATCAAACAAATGATAACACTTATCACTTTGCTTGGGTATGGACACACACTACTCAGTTTCATTAATCAAGTAGCCGGTGATATCTTCTATCTCTTTGAGAGTGGCAATCCCTTCACTTCACTCATGTTCCTTAGCAGTACTCATGACATACCCAATCATACCCATACTTATTACTCATTACAAATAACGTTAGGCTTATGTCAAAGTATACGAGAAATCACCCAAGAATCCATAATGATTTCAGGTCGAGGGATTCTCGTATAAGCATTATATGAGAAATACTTATGACTTTTCAACCATGTAGTATTGTCATAAGCGAATCGATCCGAAACACTGTTCTATAACATATTCTATGTTCTCTGATTGATATCTCATATCCTATGACCATTAAAACATGATCATCTCACAGAGTACATACTAGTCTTGGTTTATTGTCACTCTCATAACAATAATAGACTAGGGACATTTAGAATAGTATTATTTTATACTTTATGGTTTTACTATCCAAATCACATATTTGATAACTTAAACATAATAACTATTCATAGATGTTTTATCAAATTAAACATGCACATGAATAATAATGAGAGAAAGTAATGCCTCATAATATTTATATATAAAATATAATCTGGATGCAATGTATTGGGGCTAGAGCTTACACTAACATTCATGTTGTATAATGCGCACAATAGATGATTGGACCATTATGTCCTCTGATGTATAACGTACTGCATGCATAATATCTGGTATTGCGTGCATTGTAGTCATTCTAGAACTCTTCAGAATTGCTTTATCTTTATCAAAGTCCATAGCTTAACTTTTTCAATTGTTTTGTTAAATCATCAAAACTTAGAGGGAATGTTCATATAGACCAAACTTGGTTCAACACAACTAATCTTGTCCACAATTTTGTGTACCAAATCAGAAATTTTCCCTAACACCGTTTCCATGGTGTTCACCTTGGACCTTAGAGAAGACACTTGGTCCTTGAGCTCTTGAAACTCTCTTGCACTTACCATGACTTGGTTCGAAGTTTGAGCAACAAAAAGCTTGAGTTTTCCTTCCACTCATTGAGCTAGGAACGATCTGATCGATAGGTGGAGGAATTCTAACATTAGGATTGACAAAGTGATCAATATCCCTTCTCACATGTGGCCCTTACACCAACATTCAGTGATCGTGTTAATCATCCTCATGTTGGAAAAATTAACATTGGCGAACTTCCAACTGTGAGAAATATTGATGTAGTCAAGTCCTTGAAGAGGAACATTGTTCATGCGAAGAATCTTAGTAATCAACACACCATAAGGCAACCTTCCTTCTTTTGTCGAGCAGCATAACCCGATTGACGAAGAAGATTCCCTTTATGTTTCATCCATTGCATGATCAAGTAAGTGTAATTGATTTGTACCTCTTTGACCACATACCATAAAATCTCCACATCGGTTTTGTTGATGTAGTTTTGAGTGTCTTTCTTGGGAAAAATACTTCTGTTGATTGCATAGTGCATCATCCTCAAATTCCCAGGCAAATCAGTAGCTTGCATTTTCACAAACTCACAAACTTCACCTATGACAACATCATGCAACAAGGTTTCCCTTTAGCCAAAGTATACTTGTCTCCTTCTAGGACTTCATCCTCGGTGGCGTCACTATCACTCTCATCATCACCACGTTCAATATCATTTCCCTTACCAATTGGTTTATGTCCTCCTGGTGGGATTGTAAATCATTCACAAAGTCGTCTTTTCGATACCAGGACCATTTTGCACAAACACGAGAATGAAGAACTATGCCTTCCGCAACGGCTTTTTCACAACTTCCAGATTTGCATAAAATTCTCTAAATAATTCTTCATAAATAACATCAGTGTATCACAACAAGTCACTTAGTCCATATCGATTAAACACGCTCTGCAAATCATACTCGACAAGTCCAAGGCTAAGGAAATCAAAAATCATTTAAGGGATAAGTTATTCCTTTTTTAGTACCTTATTGTATACTTCTTGAGCCTTCAGAAAGACAAATCGAGGATTGAGCAATGGAGCGTCATCACTAGGAATTGGCCCAGTTTGAAGTTGAGAAAAGGAAGGAGCAACTGACTTCTTCTTAGGAGCGAATTTGGTGCGAGGTGGACATGGTGGAGTAGAGAAATCACTATCTTGGCCCTCTAGTTGGTGTTTGGCACCTTTGTTGGCAAATTTAACCATTGGGAAACAAGACATCTGAAGTGGAGGAGTGTTAGGGTTTCAGGCTGGATTGGCATATTTGAGGGATTGGAGGTTTTTAAGGACTAATTTAGTGTTGAAAATGTGTTAGAAAGATGAAGTTTTTGGTGGGAATGATGAGTTTTGGAAGGATTTGAAGGTTTAGTCGAGTGGGTTTGAGGGTGCTGAGAGAAGAAGAACGACAGTCTATTTGTGTTTGTGAAGTGAAAAGTGCAGGAAGTAGGGTTAAAAACTGACATGTGCCTCGCTTACTCGAGTGATTTCCATTGTTACTCGACTAAGTCTGTGATTTTCTCCCTTACTCGCGTGATTCTCCAAATTAATCGAGTGAATTCTGACCCAGTTTCACTTTTGTGGCTATTAGTTACTCGAGTGAATTACATTTTTACTCGAGTAAATGTTGACCCAGTGTCATCTCTGATGCTTTCACTTACTCGAGGGAATTACAATATTACTTAAGCATTCTTGAAGATCAAATACCCATATTTTCTATTCGAACCCCGCTCAGTCGAGTTGGAGTCCCTCTTACTCGAGTGAAAACCACCTAGAAACACTTATAGCACTTTCATCCAACATCCAACCATGTACAATGATCAAATTTGAGCCTCGTATATCCAATTGGAGCATTTTACTGTAAGTGAATACAGATAGATGCATATAAATAAAATATAAACACTATTATCAAGTATCATCAAAGATTATTCACATCACACATGCCCAATCGAAGACGAAGAGAATTAAAACATTCTTCACAAGGGGGTTTTGTAAAAATATCGGCTAATTGATCACTTGTTCTAACAAAATTTAAACAAATATCACCTTTTTGCACATGATCACAAAGAAAATGATGCCTAATGTCTATGTGCTTTGTTCTACTTTGTAAAATGGGATTTTTACTCGAGTTTATGGCACTAGTATTATCGTAAAATATAAGAACATTTTTAAGAATAATACCATAATCAAGTAATTGGTTTTTAATCCATAGCACTTGGTAACAAGAGCTTCCAACAGCCACATATTTAGATTCAGTTGTGGACGTCGCAAGGCTAGTTTGTTTCTTCCTTGCCCAAGATACCAAGCATGTACCTAGAAAATGACGTGTACCACTAGTACTCTTCCTATCTAATTTGCAACCTCCATAATCAGCATCACTATATGCAATTAAGTTAAAATCAAGATAGGAAGGATACCATAAACCATAGCCAATAGTTCCAATCAAATAACGAAAAATTCTTTTGCAAGCAGTCAAATGACATTCTTTTGGGTTTGATTGAAAACAAGCACATAAGCGAGTAGCAAACATAATATCCGGTCTAGATGCAGTTAAATAAAGTAAGGATCCAATCATACCTATATAAAGTCGTTGATCAAACAGCTTTCCATCTTCATCCTTGTCAAGCTTCAAGGTGGATGACATTGGAGTTGACATTTCATTACTTCCATCCATCTTGAACTTTTTCAACCAGTCTTTTTCAACACGTCGCCACCTTGTGCTTAGGATGAACTTGATAAAATCTGATATTAAGCAAGAAGGACTCATATATTTCATCCTCAGTTCACATAATTGAGAGAAAACAGAAGGGTAAAATGAGAGAAAAGAGGAGAAGAATAGATTTGCTTAGAAAATTTGATAGGAAACCTAGAAATCGTCAATTTCACGTCTACTGCATCCTAGGACCAAAGTAAGTGATTTCCTCCATTCTTATCTATTCAATATAAATTAATATATGTATTTAGAGGTCTTATTCTGATTGTAACACGAACTGAGCATACGACACCTATGAACTGAAATATGAGTCTGATTGTGTCTAGATTTCAGTCTGTATCACAACCCTATTTTGAGGCATTTCTAGACAGATGTAGTCAAGGTGTAAAGCATAAACGTTGTTTATTTATGTGTCTATAATGTATCTGTAAAGTTTTAGATACTACGTATGAGTATAACATACTGTGGATATGAATTAGTGTAAATAGGTCTATTCTGTCGGAAACAGTAGTTTGATATAGTACGTAGACTTCATTGGAACGACGTAGAGTCTGATTTTTTGTACAAGTGAACCCTTATATGTGTTTTATATGAGGTTTAAATTTAAGAATAAAATGAGTTTGTTTGGTTGTCAACAGGAGACGAAAATGCAAACTGGCTAGATCATGTAAATAAGCATAATTTGCATTTCGTCAATTGTCGTTAAATATCGAATGCCTATAAGAGTGGTCTAAAACATATGAGGGACTATAATTCATATGAAATTTCATGTATAACTATATATTAGCAGTGTCAACATTCGAAGACACATCATTCGAGCATTGCATAAAGATATGGTTACATATGCATTATGCATTGAAAATGAATTGTTTTAACTTGTGTAATAGGTGATAAGGGCTATGGTGAGGCTCCATATATGAACTAGGGGACTCCAAATTGTTTTGTTTTGTGAGTGAATCTATTACGTGCTTGTTTGATATATTGGATATTGTCTGGTATATTGGTATTGCCATGACTTGTTATGAGATATGCGGAAATATTGGTATTTGTTATCTGATTATATGATATTGGTGAATTTGTATATGATCTAATTATGTGAAATTGGTAAATTCCTATTTTATATGCATTGAAGCATTGATGACCATATGCTAGACTCAATATGTGAGTTATCAGAATGTTATTCGAAATGATATTTGGGAATGATATTGAGATACATCTGTGTATATGTGTTGCATCTGATTTCATATGGTTAAAAAGGAATGGTATTGGCCAATGTGTTCAGGTATTGCAATTCTATTGGAAATATTGGTTATATGAGAAAGTAGATGGAACTAAGTG